>BQNB010116856.1:0-20972 GCA_026074375.1 Tanacetum coccineum
AGGTTAGTGTTGCTGTTTATGATTATTAATGCTGCTTATGTAAGTTAGTGCTGCCAGGAGATGTTAATACTGCTAGTTCAAGTTAGTACTGCTATCACTAAGGGTTAATGCTGCTAGTTTATACTTAGTGCTGCTAGTATGCTTAATACTGCTAGTATATTTTTAATGCTGCCAATATTAAGTTTCTGTTGCTGGGGTAAATTTTAATAGTTACTATTGTTGGACTTAAACCAAGGTTTGTGCTGCTCGTATGTTTAATACTGCCAATAGAAGAAGTTTTTTACTGTTGGTTACTACTGCTTGGTTTAAGGGGAAGGTAATGTTTTTGATTTTAACTGTTCTTAAAGTTTAAAGGCTCGTATTTTTAGATTTATTGAAGATGTGGTTACGAAGAAGGTTGTTTATCACCTATTTGAAGATGAAGTGGAGTTATTTGTTTTTGTGTTCTTATCATATCTCAAATGGCTTACAACATTTGGAGGTAACTTGTTCGTGCTTAGAAACTATGTGACGAAGAATTGACAAATCTAGCAAAGGTGTGTGATTTTTCTTATGGTGCTCAATGCTCACATTTGCTATCACTTTGGTTATGTGTCTCATAGATTATGATGAAACATATGCTCCAGTAGCTAGATTAGAGTCAATTAGAATACTTCTTGCCATTGCTTGTGCAAATGATTTTAAATTATATCAAATGGATGTAAAAAGTGCTTTTCTAAATGGTTTTATAAACGAAGAGGTTTACGTTGCTCAACCTCCGGGGTTCATTGATTTTCAAAAACCAAACTATGTTTATAAACTTAAAAAGGCTTTATATGGTCTTAAGCAAGCTCCTAAAGCTTGGTATGATAGACTAAAAGCATTTTTGATAAAACACGAGTATTCAATGGGAATGGTCGATAACACACTTTTTACCAAGAAATCAAAGTCACATCTTATTATTGTTCAAATATATGTCGACGACATTATATTTGGTTCCACGAGTCAAAACTTGTGTGATGATTTTGCAAAAATCATGCACGACGAGTTTGAGATGAGTATGATGGGCGAGTTGAACTTCTTCTTGGGTCTTCAAATCAAACAAATGGAAGACGGAATATTTTTCAATCAATCCAAGTACATCAAGGAGATGTTAAAGAAGTTCGGGTTGGAAGATTCCAAACCAACCAAGACGCCGATGTCAACGGAGATCAAGCTCACTAAGGACGATGAAGCCGACTCCGTGGATAGCTCTAAATATAGAGGTATGATTGGTAGCTTACTTTATTTAACTGCAAGTAGGCCCGATATTATGTTTAGTGTTTGCTTATGTGCTTGTTTCCAAGAAAATCCTAAGACTACCCATTTAGAAGCCGTTAAGCATATATTTAGGTATATTAGAGGAACTAGTCCAATTAGGATTTTATGGTACTCTGAAAGGAACGGAATAGAAATATAGTTTATGGCTGACTCCGACCACGCCGGGAGTATTGCGTTGTTAGCAAAGCATAGTGTGTTTGTACGTTCATAGGATGTTGTTTAACATCTTGGTTCGCTAAGAAACAAACGGCCGTTGTTATCTCCACGACCGAAGCCGAATACGTCTCTGTCGGAAAGTCATGTCAAAAAGTACTATGGATGAAACAAGCTCTCATCGACTACGGCATACGCCTCAACGACGTTCCGATTATGTGCGATAATAAAGGCGCTATCAACTTTAGTAAAAACCCCGTACAACACTCTAGAACTAAACATATAAAAATCTGTCACCACTTTCTACGCGATAATGTCCAAAAGGGAAATATATCTATCGAGAAAGCTGCATCCAAAGATAATATAGCCGATATATTTACTAAGCCTTTAACACGTGAAGTATTTAATTATTTAAGATTAGGATTAGGAATTATGAAACTAATCATGGATAGTGAGCCTCTATCATCTCAAAAATAATTATACGCGGAAATTTGATGTAGTAATTAATCATTATTCAAAAGATGTTAATTCACATTACAAATTCTAATTAAAAGACTTTTGATCGTAAACATAATCAAGATTAAAATTTTATTAGATTAAGAAAATATCAATAAAATGACCATAGATATCTTCAAAATCTACATGTATGGTCAATACATGAAATTACAAAATTGATTGAAAAAGACAAAAAGAACAATCATCGAATTGCAACTCACATTTGTGTTGACGATGTTTTGTTGAGTCTAAATGTTCATAAATAATTATGTTATTAGTAATGGTCAAACTTATGCTAAAAGATAACACACTCCTAGTAGGATTGACTATGTTGGATTTCCATCGGGAAATTCAGGACAAGTTACACGGTTCACTAAAAAATTGGACGTCGACTCTGAAAATTATATCACATACCCCTAATAGTATTTATAACACATTCCAATTGCCAAAAACACAACACCGTATCTCAATTTGCTCAAAAATCAACTCTGTCTGTATTTTGGAGACTTGCGGACCACGGATCCACCATAAGGAGATCCGTGCTCCGTGTGTCACAGATCGCGGGTAAATAACCAATTTTAAATAAATTGGGACCACAACAAGTATTAAACAAACACACTCACGAACTCAAATACCAAAACCCTCAAACAAACATAACTCTAATCGGCAATTAGAGCAACTAATCTGCAAGATCATCAATAAATCATCAATCTATAACAACTATTGTAAGTGATTTCATCTTTTTTTTTATTTAATTTCATATCTAGGGTTTTGATTTTGATCAAATCACATAATTTAAGGCTTTTAATTTTTCTTGTTATTTTCATGCAATTAGAACTAAGATATAACAATGTATAACTACTATAATACTCAAAAAGCATAATTGAAGCTATTTGCCAAAACTCAATTTTTGACAAAAAACCAAGTTATGATTTTCACTTCTAGGAACTTTAAAAAACAAAGGTTGTTTAACTACATTGTTAATACAACGCAAAAACATTTTTTTGATCTCATGAATGTATTTACGAGATGCTTAATTCATAAGCAATTTTCATTCCATTCATCTTGAGCAATATCAAACATAGGTTGTGCATCAAGGTTTGCTTATTACTAGTACTATCACTATATTTCTTTTATTTGAGTCAAGCAAACTGCACACCCACATCAAGTCCATATAGACACACTTACTTTGTATTTTTCGCTTATTGAGTCATTACCATTTATAATATTTTCTCATAGAAGTCACAATAAACTCCTTAGATATCTAATGTCACACGAAGACTTTGTAAACCGGTCTATACATGAGGGAAGAATCATCGATAACAACTTCAACACTCAAGTCAATCTTGAAGAAATCTTCCTTAAAAATGGTTTTCAATCCTTCTACCTCTTGGATGGAAAAATCTACCCACAATTTCTCTTTGAACTCTATCGATCCTTTCAATTTTACTCATTAAATAATGATTGGTTTGTCTCTTTCAAAATTTATGAAAAAAAATTATTTTTACTTTAAGAGAATTCGGAATTCTTCTAGATCTTCCTCACGAAGGACACTGCTTTTATAGCAATAAATGGTCGCTTAAATCCATTCTAAACTACAATAACTCACAAACGAACGATCTATTTTTCACAAAACTTGATCATCCTACGTAAATCATAACTAACATAACCATGAAAAGACTTAATGGAGAAAAATACGACACACTCAACCTAAATTTCCTTTATACTAATGAAGTGTCCTTATCTCAAAACCACAGAAATTGTTATCAGAGAAAACATTCTTTGTGACAATGGACCCAAAATTCAATTATCCGCTTGTGGTGCATACATGCTCTATTGTATCACTACTTCTACTCCATTCAATCTAGCATTCTTCGTGTCGAAACAAATGCAACACTCCAAAAACTCTCTTAATGAACCGTTACCTTACGGTCTCCTTCTATCTAAGCTCTTAAAATTATTCAAAATAACTCGTTTCTCTCTCAAAAGTAAACACTTCATCTCCTTTAATCCCTCTATGGATATGATGAGCAAATTCTCTCCTAATGGTGAAATCATCGATGACTATCGTTGTGCTCTCCATGATCATCACAATCATGATCGTTCTCAATGGTAATTCAAAACAAATTTGTGTTAGGATATCTTAAAATCTTAACTAAACTACGTTAACTTAGTACGTGTAATATTAATAGGATAATGTGCAAGTCTATTATATTATGTGTAATGAATTTCATGGGATTAAGGTCTATCTACAACATTACTTGCAAGATAATTTGCTTTATGTTTTAGGTGAGAAATGATGTTTTGGTCATTTTTGTTGAAGTTTACGACCTACGGATCCACCATATGGTAGATCCGTACATTATTTTGGTAGATCCATGGATCTCCAGGCCAGGCGCCAAAATTCGAATTTTCTTGATTTTTAACTTTTTCTACTTTATCTTATAACCATGCTATATGATACTATGTGGGATCTTAAACCTTAGGATATAACATGTTCTCCATATAATCCAAGAACCATTATACAATTCATATCACCACTTTCTCCTTATAATCATCATCCTCAAACACCATTTTCTTCACAACTTCTCCATTTTTCTCATATACAACCTTACTAGTTCATCACTATGACTAGTTCATCCAAAACAAATTCACCAAACTTCAAAAGAAAAACCACAAGAATGAGTGTCAAGTATCCAAACTATGTCAATCTCACATCCTCAAGTGAGGAACAACCAAATGAGAGAACTCCTTCACCACCTCCTAGAAAGAAATCCCTTTCACCACCTCAAGCTCCATCAAAATCCATCTCTAGCAAAAGCACACACTACACCTCTTCATCATCACCAAGTGAGTCTCCGACACCAACTCACGTTGCACCACCACCTAAACTTCATTTTGTCATTCCGATAAAACTAGAACCTCAAGAACTTCCTCCACCTCAAATGTCACCAAATGATCCCTATGCTCAAACCATGGATAATTGGCCACCAGGCCCTTCTAATCCATCTCCACCACCACGTGTCTCTCGACCACCTCCCAGTTTTCCAAATCCACCACCCGGATTTGAACCATTACCATCAACCCAACCTTTGTTTGTTAACATTAACAACAACACACCTCTCCTCCACAACAATGCACCTCCACTTGAAAACATTCACCATCCACCACCAAATCTTGGAAATCAAGATTTTCCCAATCCTCCAAACATCTTGGATTTTGTTCATCCAAATGACATGCCTCACCTCCACAACATGTTTTGTCAATGTTGTAGCACCACAAGGCATGAAATCCAAATGCTCCGAAACCGTGTCAACTACATGTTCTCATACATTCGACACCACCTCGGCTCTTCATCACACCCACCTTACTTTCCGCATTAGCCGCATAACCATCTCACCTCACCCCTCGGATTATATGGGAAAATGTTTTCTATCCCAAGATTTAGGATTTTTAATTGTTTTCTTCAATTTTCCCAGTTAATAAGCATATCATTATGGCTTTAATCAAAGTTTTATGTTTTATCCCTAATAATGGATTTAAACATTATTTTTCATTAGTGAATTTGTTGATTGTTTGATGTTCATTAAGTAAATGTAAAGTTGTATTTGTGATTGTCATATATATATTTGCTTGCCTACTAACTTTATTTTGTAGCAACATATCCATAGCTTGATTACTTGGTGCCCCAAGCAAGGGGAGTATACACCAAGGGGGAGCACTTGCAATTTTGTCGTTATTTATTATGTTTACCTTTTCATTCGTAACCAATGATAGCGCATTCGTAAAAAAAGACTTTGCAAGGACCGCCGCCTCTACAACACTTTTTGCTTCAGACAAAAAAGTGGAGAAATAATAAACACATCTTCTAAATCCTTATTTAGTAACTTTTAAATATCAATAGTTTATATCTTTGTCATCATCAAAAAGGGGAGATTATATTAATACAAATATTCCGCGTAGCAAAAGCGATATTTATATTTATAACTTCAATGTTTTGATAATAACAAATATAATGTCCATACTACGTAAAAGGTTTTACCATCAACAAGTTATTTTAGTCGAAAAAAATTTTTTTACTTGACGCCGACAAATCACTAAGATAAGAAAATAATGACATTATTAAACATAGTAAGATCAAAGAAAACATATTATCATTTAGCAAAATTTTTTCTAATCAAATGATTTAAGTTAACACATGATTAATTATAAGTTAGTTATATTAATCATGTAAGACAAAATAAGATTAACCATAAGTGGAAATAATCTTTCTAAATCTTTCCAAATCTAGAAAATCTTTCTTTGTTGGTGATAAGAAATATTTTCTTCTATGAGAGAATCAATAAATCTAGTTTTAATAAGTAACAACCATAGTCATTTTGTATAGATTTTAGGGGTTAAATACAAACTGACAAATATTGTCCCAGCTCCACCCACGGATCCACCAAAAACACTGGACGGATCCAGGGGATGGGGGATCCGTGAGTCACGTTTGACTCCCCAGGACAGATTTGAATTTCAAAAGGTTGCCTATAAATACCAACCTCATTCTTTCATTTTATACAACTCTTGACAAATATTTTGTCTCTCACACCTATATTTTATCTTTATATAGTCTTTTAGTCATTATACTAGTTACATAATCCATACAAGTGATCAACTCTATTCCGCACCTTTGTGAAGAACACTCAAGAAAAGACTCAACTTCAAGTTTTAATAATTTTAGTTGTTCATCACTTGTTGTGATAATCATTTCATCTTGATATTTTTGTTGTGTGTTATGTGTAATCATATGTGTTATGATAGGTTATTAATTTAGGCCATAAAATACATAAGTGTGTAGATTGGTTCCATCTCGAAGTATAACTCGGTTATTAGCTTAGTACCAGGAAAAAAGTGTAAGTACGTGTATGTTTTTTTCTCCGCCTAAAGGGAGCTTGTTGACATAGTGAAGATAACTCTGAAGATGGGTACTTGGGGAGTGGAGTAGGGCGAAGAGGAGCTTCATAGCCAAACCACTATAAATTATTATGTCATCGATGTGATCTTTCTTATCTTTACTTGCTTATATTTTGTAGATTGTTTATTTACTTATTACATCGCTATCATATACACTTGTGTATATCTCTTGAGTTTACATAAGTCGACAATCTAAGTTTTAATTTTAAAATGGTAAAAACTATTCAACTCCCCTTCTAGTTTCCACATTGTTGTCATACATCTCTCAAAAGTTGCTGGAGCATTGCATAATCTAAACGTCATCCTCCTGTAAGTAAAAGTTCCATAAGGACAGGTAAATGTTGTCTTCTCTTGATCTTTTGGTGCGATCAAAATTTAGAAGAACCCTGAAAACCATCAAGAAAACAATAATACTCATTTCCAGATAAACGTTCTAGCATTTGATCAATGAAAGGGAGTGGAAAGTGACCCTTTCATGTCGCGTCATTTAGTTTACGATAGTTAATGCACAAGCGTCGTCTTGTAACTATGCAAGATGGTATCAATTCGTTGTTGTCATTTAAAATCATGGTCATTCCCCCTTTCTTTGGGATGACATGAATAGGGCTCACCCATAGACTATCTGAGATGGGGTAAATTAACCCTGAATCAAGTAACCTAACAATTTCGTTTTTAACCACGTCTTGGACTTTTGGATTTAAACGCCACTGGGATTGAATGACAGGTTTGATGTTGATGAGGTGTTATTATATACACTATTTTGGGGTCATTTAACCCCTTAAATCATGCAAATATGCCCAGATTATGTGCTTAATTGTTTGTTTTCAGGTTTTTAGCACTTGGATGGAATTTGGAGGAAATACACGAGACTTGGGCTTATTTGGAGAAGAAACGGACAAGACTATTACTCTACACCAAGAACCATGAAGAATTATTCATTCAAAGCCTGGAGACGGCGTTGCAACCATAGCGACGGCGTCATGACATTCATGGTGACGGTGTTAGAGATTCATCGATGGCGTCAAGACATGGCCGACTTAAAGTGGATCTAAAACTATCTACGTGGTGATGGTGTTAGGAGTACAAAGTGACGCTATCGCAGCGATATCTCTATATATACAAAAACGATTTTAGGGTTTTAAGTGTGTAACTTTGTATAACTTTAGGGACACGAACCCTAGCCTTCGTAGCACCTTCATAGGTCATTTTTAGGTCCTCAAAACCCTATTGTACTACCTTGGATCCCTATTTTAATTCAAGTAAGGTTATTTATCATTAATCATTCAATATGTCTATGTGTTGTGTGATTGATTTATCTTCTTGTTTTCCTTATAACATGCGAGGCTAAACCCTCCTTTGTATTTGCTTATGATTGCATGAAAGTCAGATTGTAGATCCTGTTACTGTTGCTTTTTGTTGATGAATGTGCACGTTAGGCTTTAGAAAACCAGCTTTTGTATGTATCGCTATAGACACGTCTAGGGAAACGCAAGTGCGTAGAAATGATACCATCAGGTAACAGTCTTCATACTACCTTACCTCCTTATATGGTTGATCCCTCTTAAGGTATTTCACACGCATTTAATATACTCTTGGGGGCCTTGCAATAGTCTTCATATAACCTTACTTGTGCGTTGCCCTAACAGAATATTAAATAAATGGCGGGTTCATGTAATCTGTTCATGACCTAGGAAATACTTACACAGATCACCACAAGTGTGACAAAGCAGCAGGATTAGGAGAAGCAATCTGATTAGTAATGCATGATTAAGTAAATACATTCAATTATCATAAAGTTATCACCAATATATTAGATATTAATTAGTTTAGTAGTTAGTTAAACAAACCAACCTCTCAAACCATTGATTTACTTGCTTTCTATAAAATATAAAAACACAAAAATAATCTTCCTTCAACCCCAAGAATTTTGTTAGACTGTGATCAAGCCTTCCCAACCTATTCCCCTAGAGAACACTAATAACCCCCAAGTCTTTCCTATACTACTACGACGGTTAGGTACTCTGCCTAAGGAGTTGTAAAACTTCTTGTTGAAGTCCTTACAATGACCGCATCAAGTTTTTGGCACTACTGCATGGGGAATAGTTAGGTTTTGATCATTATTTAACTTAGTTCTACTCGCTTGAATCCTTTCAAGTGAGAACTTAATTCGTATATTAGATTTCTCGTAGTCTATCTTTTCTTTATGTTAATTTTTTTGTAATCCATTCTCGTCAACCATCATGGGAGACGAGAATCCTATCCGCACTCTTGGAGTCTACTTCAAACCTAGCCACGAGGGCTATAGGAATACCATTAAGCTCCCCGTAGGGAACAACGTAGTACCTCTTTGATCCGCACCATCCGGACGGTGCAAAATGGATGCTCGTTTCATGGACTTTGGTCTAAGGATCCAAACCAACACCTCAAGGATTTCCTAAAACTTATGGAACCACTTGACCTTGACGGTGAAAATAGGGAAATAATGCGCCTGCATTTATTTTAATTTTTCCTTCTCGATCAAGCTAGTAATTGGCTTGAACGTCTTCTAGCAGGATCCATCACCACATGGGAGGATCTTACTACTTGTTTCCTTGCTCAATTCTTTCCACTGGGAAGGACTACAAAACTTTGCAACGATATCCTGATGTTCCAACAACATCATGAAGAATCTCTATCTGAGGCATGGACTCATTTCAAGGACTTACTCAAAAAAGTCCCTCATCATGGCATCGACATTTGGCTCTAAGTCTAAATATTTTATGACCATGTCAATCTCGTCACAAGATGAACCATTGACCAATCGGCCAGTGGTAAGCTTCGTGACCGAAACACCAAAGAATCTTGGGCATTATTAGAGGACCTTGCCCTCTATGACAACGAAAGTTGGAACTACCCAAAGGATTTTGCTAAGTCGGTCAAGGCAATCACTTTACCTCAAGATGTCCCGAGTACATCCGACCGCCTCCTCATCGAGCTCGAGAATCAAGTCTAACGCTTGATGGAAGCTCACCTTGCTATGAAGCAACCTAGTCAAGTGAACAGAATCACTACCCCATATGAGATCTATAGTGGTCCCCATGACACTCAGCATTGCATGGAAGATCCCGAACAAGCCTTTGTTGAATATGCATCCTCGCGTACTGATGAAGCGGGAGGTAAATGGTACACTTTTAAGCCTGTGCAAAACAATCTTGGTGACACCTACAATCCGTCATGGAAAAGTTACCCAAACCTTAGGTGGAGACAACCCCAAAATTCCTAAAATAATTTTTCAAACCCACCTAACCGGTTCTAATCCAACAGTTCGATCTCAAACCGTTCCTTCAACAACTGTACTCAAAGCTTTAGCAATCAATCAAATCAAGTAGTATTGGTATCGAGTTTCATGGCATCTCAAAACGCTAGACTGTCTAAGTTTGAAGCCGATTTCAAACATCAACAAAGCGAGATGACCAACAAAATCGACTCAGTATTAAAGGCCATCACCGACCGAATAGCGGGCACGCTACCTAGCGACACGGTTAAGAACTTAAAAATAAGTACTTCCCCAGTTTTGTCTGCTTGTTCTTACCCAACAATAGATCCCCAATACTCATCATACCTCTCCATTTCAATCAACGCCATCAAAACGTGTTCCACGAAGGCAAACATTTCCCAAACAAGCCAGCCGCAAACATGGATGGGGATTGGAATGCAACAACCAGAAGAACCCGAACCAACTCTTAAAGATGAATTCCAGGATTTGCATCTCAACCTATCGGTTCTTGAAGTCCTAGCTCAAGCTCCAATCTATAACGCAATATTCAATAAATACGTGAAAAGCTTAGAACTAGGCAAAAATGGATCAGCATTCATCTAAGGCGAAGTATCTACCAAGATAGAACACCCCAGGTTATTCACTCTACCCTGTATGTGGAAGTCTAAAGAATTGTTGTAAGCTCAGATTGGTTAGATCTTTATATCTAGGAAAAATAACAATGAACATGAAAGAATGCATAACGGAAATAGCATAATGAACAAAGTTATTTTGACAAGGTTTTTCATTCATATCATTTACTATTTGCCCCAATTCTAGATGATCAATTCTAGAACAGTTAATCTAACTAGTAACAGGATCAATGAAACATTGATCTTGGGGCTACAACACTCACTCTATGCGTTTACAATGAACCACGCACCTAGAACACACACACACACCTTTAGTCAACTACATTTTCTGTGTATATAAAACTATGTGTCTATGATCTCTTTATATAGAGAGATCATGACTTACAAAGGAAGTTAACATAAAGATATAAACAAGTAAATCTTTTAAACATTAAGAAATATCTTTTGTTATCTTTATCTTCTTAAGGAGATCTTCATCTTTTGATATCTTTGACCAAATCTTCCATAATTCTCCACCAGCTTGTAGAATTCCAATCTGCTAGATTTAGTCCTTATGTTTCATTCTTTTATTTATTTTGTCTCATCAAATCTAGAATCCCAACATGTATCATTAAAAAAAATGGAAAAGAGAAAAAGCAAAAAAAGAGAGGAGGAAGAAAAATAGTCATTTCAAAGAGAAGTTTATACCGAAGGACTCACTTAGAAGGATCGATTATTCTTTGATACGTTACAAAAATCAACGATGTTAAGTTTTGTAAAAAGTGTCCGATATCACCACTTGTGTAAAAGTATGTAAAGACCGGGATGTAAGGGAAGTTGACCGTTATGGGAATGTCAACTTTGGTTGTCTTTGTCATTTCTGTGATCGAGGCGTTTATGTATACATTCGAGTCTTTGTCATGGAACGGTCGGGGGAAAGTTACTAGCAACCGCACCTTATTTGTTGGCTTAATCTATTTGTTTTGTGAATTTTATTTAACAACTATTTTACTTCCCTTTCCTAGCAACTAACCTTAGTGTCTACTCGAACGAGGACTTGTTCAATCATGCATGTCTATTCCGTCATTACGGCCATGTATGCATGTCTGAGCTGCCTTGTTGGATGACGACTTTTGGTAAAAGTTAGAAGGTCCCTACTGATGGCTTAGCATTATAGCATATATAATAAATACTTAAATTATATTTAATATATAATTAATAGCCAAAATATCAAATAATAAGAAGAGAAAGTATTCCGTAAGGTTTTTAAGAAAATTACTTTTAACCAAAGTAAAATTCAAAACCTCCCGGGTCGTAGTCCCAACGCTCCACCGCAAAATGTTTCCCATCGTTGAATTGTATTTTTTATAATCAATTGAAAAAACCCACCCAACCAACAATTAGACTATATACTAATTATGGTAATATGTCACTTTCTGACACTGTGTTTGTGGTAATGTGTCACCATAATTTATAACCTATATAAAACAAGCTTTTGAAACTTTGATCTTGAAGCAAAATTCTATAAAAATGCCACGTGTATAATCACAAATAATCGAGGGCTCACATTGAAAGTAATTTTCGGACATTTAATTCTCAAAAAACCCTTCCAACCATCCACTATCAGCCTATCACCAAAATCAAATGCTATCACTGGATCTGTGAAGCAAGAAACCATACCAAAAAATAACCGATCAAAAAGCATTCCCCCAAATCCATTTAAGCAATAACCTAATGAAATTTCTTCGATTCAAGATCCATGAAAAAAGCACACAAAAATAATGGCTGAAGAAAATGCACCTCCAACTGTTTTTATGAGGATCGATTTGATTATTTTTGTGTTTTTTAGATCGATTCGATTATTTTTTTGTCTCCAGACCATTCGGATCTCAAACAAAATTGTATGAAATTTGTAAGATTTTTTTTCTCAATTTTCTTTGTTCATGTTTGTTACTTCGGATTGGGTTTGTGATTATGTCTTATTCTTACATATTTAGCTGGTGGGTTCTTGATGGTACGATCCTCTAACTTTCATCCATTGGCAGTGCAAGTATTTTTTTTACGCGTGAATGAGAAGAAGATGAAGAGCAACAGGAATGGTGGGAAAGTGTCACCTAAAAGGATCATCATTTTCAGCATCTTCAAAATGTAGATCAAAATGTAAGGGGGTGTTTGTTTCCTTTTCTTTGTCTTTATATGATTACAATTGTAGATCAAAATGTAGATTCTATCCTTTTTCTTATGCAATATGCGTCGTAAGGGGCCGTTTGTTTCGGCTTATATAGCCGGTTTCCGGCTTATTTGATTTGGGCTACCCGCTATAGAGTTAACTATTCGCATTTTGAATAGTTGAGTTAACTATTCGCATTTTTAGCTCAATTCTAATGTTACGTAATCGTAAAATAACACGTTAGTTATCTATGTAGGAAATAATGCACAAAAAGTATTTTGTGGGTCAGCCCAACCCGTCAAGCCCTTTTAACCTGTCTATTTTGTAGCAATTTACTGATTTCAGCTTTAGGTCAAAGGCCTTATCGAGACCACAAACGGTTAACACTAGATGGTGTTTCTTAAATGCAATTACCTCTTTCATGGATAATGTGCGACAACTTTTTTTTATAAACTAGCATACAAAATTGCATATGAACATGATATAAGGTTTTATAGATTTTACTATCCTGTTTCCAACCTAAAACTCCGACTAAAGGTTTCTCAATAGCCCTCTTAATAGAAAAGATGAGAAACAATATCATTTTGAGAAACTGTTGGTTGAATATCATAAGTATTTTATTTGAATTGCATTACAAGTGGGGATTAAACACCACATTACTGTTAAAAGTTGAAACTGTCAGATAAGTAACGGCCATGTATCTGAGTATGATATGTATTGAAATATAATTTTATATGTTTAGAGCTTTATTGTTATGAATGCCAAGAGTAAATTGTTAGGAATATAAGGGAAGGAAAGCAAAATTTGCATTAGTAAAATGAGTAATTAGAATGCCAATTGACAGGAAATTATAGTTGCTTTCGGTACACATACAGTTGAGATTGTCATTGGGTATGTTCTTACAGAATTAGTTTGTGGTTTCGTAGTAGAAATAGGCATGTTTGGACGCAGGGTTTAGGGGTTTTCACGTTGTTTTTTTTACATCTTTAATATATTGTTTGAATAGCAGAAATTTGGTTGTTTGGACACATGTTTTAGAGACCAGTCTTAAAAGATGTTTCCATGGCCATTACCTTCCTTGGCCACCCCAACTGAGTTGCTCATGTGCAGGTTAGCGAATCAAATATCACCACTTTCCTTGGCCACCCCGAAAAGAAGGAATGGTAAGCTGTCTTTTCTATTGTAATTGGTATAATAGAACTGATAATGCTGATGTAATGTTTCTTATTCATTGTACCTTTTTTATGCAGTATGAGCTACCATTTTACTACCCAGGACAAGTAAGTTTGTTGCTTTATAATCTAATTATCTTCTACCTAGCGCGCATTTACATATATATGTGTGAAATTTTTGGAGTGATCTTGGCAAGGAAATCTGTAAATTTGAATATCTTATGCAGATTTGTGTTGGTAAATTGACTACTTTGCATCTTTATCAAGGAGCTTTCGTTGACATTGGTAAAGTGCCTGCATAGCTTACACCCAACAATCATTCAATCAATGAAGACTTGAGGCTGATTGGTGGCTGTTCATTCGCATATGATCCATCGCCATTTGCATCACCTGATGTACGTTTTTTCATACACAATTGTTGCTGCAAATCTTTTTTTAGTATTTAGGTGATACTGGGTTATATTTTGTTGCTTCATATGTTGTATATAATGATTGTTTTAGGTTCATGTTGCTCTACTGATAAAACTACATCATTTTATCTATTTAAAAAAAAATAGCCCTTATGTATGTATTTAAAAAGATGTCACCTTTCATTTAGTTTTAAGGGGTGTTTGGGTAACCTTATTTGAGATATATGTTAGGCTTTCATGTTTTCAAAGGGTTGTTAGACACTTTGCAATTATAGGTATTGGATCGATATAAAGTCCTTAAAGCCGCTAATGTACGAGCTTCGCTTTGTGTGGTATCTTTGCAAAATTAACTGAATTATATCTTCATTGTTTTTCTTTCAAAGCCTTTTAATGTCAGCCCATTTTGGCACAAAAGACAGCAACCAAAGACCTTTTTTGACAGCAAACCAAACAGCCCTTTTGACAGAAAAATCAGCAACCAAACACCCACTTTGACAGCATACCAAACAATCCTTTATGACAGAAAAATCAGCAACCAAACACCCACTTTAACAGCAAACCAACAACCTTTCTTGACTGAAAAATCATCAACCAAACATCCTTTTTGACAGCAAACCGAACAGCAATCAAACACTCATTTTGACAGCCAAACTGCAAACGAAAAAACCATTTTTTGAAAGAAAACAACAACCAAACCACCCATGTTTTGACAAAAAAAACCTAAGAATCCCATTGGAATCAATATAGTCAATTGTTTGGCCTTTCCATTGGAATCATGCTCACTGTATCAACTCATTTTCTTGCTTGCTAAAAAGCATATTGTATGAAAGAAGGTTACTTAATATCTTCAACCATGAAGTAAGCAGTATTTTACTATTTTTGTCATTATAATTCAATCTTAGTGTAATATTAATCTTTAACTAATTTTCTATGTTAACAAATACAGGTTTATGTAATGATACATGTTTATGTTTGTAAAGATAGGCAGAAGCAACAGGAGATACTTTCGATTATAGAATCAGTTAAAGCAATCGTGTAAGAAGAGAATGTTAAAAAGAGATCTTAAATCTTCAATGGATACCGCTTCTGAAAGTCCGGTTGAGAAGCCATCAAAACCTACGGCTGAAAGATTGAAGATAGTTATTTCCATTCAAGACAAGGATGGCCAGAAGCAGTTTCGTGTCTACACGGTAGGCTCTTTTAGCTCAAAATATTCAAACAGAATATTACAATATGATGGATGTTTCTATTGTCATCATTTAATATGCTATTATACTCGCCTGCAACATTACTTACTCTAACTAATATAAAAATCACATTAACAGGTATTGCTTAAGTGTTGGTCAAGGATTGCAAGGTAATAGATACAACAAAATCATGTTATTCCATATGTTAATTAGCAAGTCAGCAGCTAATTAACTTGATGCTTTTGTTGTTATTTGTTTGATAGAAGAAGCAGAAGCAGAGGAACCGTTTAAAGACAAACGAGAATGACAGTAAGCCCGAGTTCGCTTATAGGGGGTTGCACACTGCATGATTAAGGAAACAATCAGAAACTGCAAGAGGACAAAGGAACTGCCACGTGGCTGAAATAGTATGTCATTTCACCTTTTATTTACAATACAAGGTGCTTTACTTTTGTAGCAACTTACATTTTATTTTTAAATCTTGCATCAACCCATCCAATTTAAGCAATCTTGTGGCCACTGACCCGTACATTGTCAAGAGACTAGGTTGATCAATTGTGTAGATTTGTGAACCTTGCTACATGCATGGAACATTATATACATGGATAATCAAGAGTCTGGGTTGATCAAGCATACATCAAGTTTGTAAATACTCTCTATAACTCTCTGAAATATTTAGTGCTTTCTAAAATAGGTGGAATCAAAAGCAATAACTAATTAAGAAAAGTTTTCCATTCACTCTCATGAAATGGGATTTTTTTGGCGTATAATGGGAAAGTAAGAAGTGGTGCTTTTGTTTTCTTATGATCTGTAACAAGTTTTTCACAGTTAAAAAGTGGCAAAATTGGACCAGGTCATATTATTATGCAATGTCAAATGCATATATTTAGTTCACATTTACCTTTCCATTATATCTGTAAATCATTCCATCATTAGATACTTTTAATCAAATGAATTCACCAATGAAGTGTATTAGCAGAATGATATGAACGAAAGTAGAAATGGAAAAACAGAGAAGGGTATAATCAGATTACAAAAGTGTTTCCATGGGTACCAAGCACGCTTCCATCATCACAAGCTTAAGGAAGGGATTATTACACTTCAATCATGTACACCATTTTTAGATATACTATTCTATTATATGGTTTATCTTGCAGTTGTTCGTGGCCAAAATGCAAGCAATGAGATTAAAAGACAAGCGCACATTAACCAGGATTTCGTATGGAGGCCATTGAGATAACGAGAGACAATTATTTATTTGCAATCGGGTGAGAACATTGAACCCTTATGTGTCAGTTTAATCCTTTATCGAGCCAACAAGCTCTTATCATATTTCGTTACTTTTCGTGTTAGTGGTTAGAAGTTGGTTAAGCCGAAGACAAAATAGGCTTTTGCAGAGAAAACACAATCATTCAATAATACAAAGAAAACATGACGACCCGCATAGTGGAAAATGGAAAGCGAGGTATGCATCGCTGAGTCGCACAATTTGTTACTATAATCAAGTCTTGAAAGATAGAGTCGCCTTAATGATTTGATAATAATTTCAGGAACATGTAATCCTACATTTGTGACCTTGAAGAACAAGTTTTGAGAACAGAGACTCATATTCTTAACAAGAAACACGAAAAGTCTATCTTGGAGGTCCAAATTAAAGAAAATGATAAAAATAGGAGTTACACAAGCTTAAAATGAATATGATGGAGAAAACATGGCAAAATGAGTTCGATGCAATTCAGGTATGTTCATCAATCCACATTTACTTCCTCGCCATATGATGTTAGATTTTTGGTAAATTGGCAAGATAAGTAACATAAATACAAAATTTGTTTAGGTGCGGTATTCACTGCTCTCGCGATGATCCCAATGCAGTCAATTTTGACAAAAAAGATGGATTTTTAGATTTTCACATATAAGTGGTTAAAGGTTATGGTTGAACAAATCTAAAGAGTTATATTTTGTTTATGAAATTGCTTAGTTTTGACACGAAATCCGTCTTATGTTTCTATAAGTTTGGGACATCGTGAGAGTCTCTTCAGACCAACTAACTTATCTACGTGTTTGACCCATTTGACATATTCCCCTTTTCGCTGAATATTTTGGCTTGACCCGTTTGGTATAAAGCACAACAAAGTCGATCCATTCGTAATTAAAACAATAGGGATTGTCACCTTTTAATCTATTATTTAGTTCTTGGATTTAGATATCTTCTTGGTTGACATTTGCCAAACTGTGCAGGTAAGCACTTTGCTCATTTTATCGGCCTAATTATTTTTTGTTAATTATTTTAGGAGAGAAAGGTGTTGAAAAGAGCAGGAAACCTCTTCACTTCAAGGGAAGTAAATTCCACAGGATTATCCCAAGTTTTATGATCCAAGGAGGTGACTTCACACGCGGTGACTATACAGGAGGAGAATTTGTCTGCGGAGAAAAGTTTAATGATGAGAACATCAATAGATCAAACACACCGCGCTAGGTAAAAAGTTAAATCCTAAACACCCAATAAATGATGCAATTATGTCGAGTTTACGTATTGTTCATGGCTTAAAAGTGTTGGTTATTATACGTATGCCTATTTTTTATTTACACAACCATACAATTAGTTTAAAAACCATATTATGATCAATCATATAAGTTGGTCCCATCGAGCGACCCATGCCTGATAAGTACACTTTTCTTTCCCTGCATGTACGTAGATAATAGACACGAATATAGTGAAGCCAATTCGTCTTATAGTTAATATTGTATGATTGGAATTATACATTTTACTTTATAGTCGTATGTTTTGTATAATCCATATAAAGGTAGAACAATATGGTTGGTTATCCATTAAGATTGCATATGTTGCAAGTATTTAAGTAGTGGTAACATTGTCAATACTACGCACTAACAATCATCTTTGTATATGCAGGCGAAAAGTGTTTTGAATATCAAAGAAAAGTTTGCAGTACATGATGGAAGATGCTATTGACGACTGGCTTTTAAGACAAGTGAGCAGAAAAGTACATGATGGAAGATGCTATTGACGACTGGCTTTTAAGACAAGTGAGCAGAAAAGAACAAGCTACAGACATGAATTTTGCTAAACTTGAGCTTGCACTCATTTTGGTGTACTAGAAAATTATAAGCACACCCTTATTAAATACATGTCATTTCTTTTACAATTGACAAATGAGTTGTACTTTGTAAAAATTCTATCAATCATCGTTTAATAATAAAAACAACACTGAAACAAGTTATTCTAAAATGCACAGGAATAGTATGAACAACCAAAAACAATATCAAACAGCTATCAAAATGTAAATGTTTCTTTGAACAAAACCTTAAAGTTTGCCGCCCAACGGGCGGGCCTTGAAGCTAGTTAGTATATAGTTAAAAGTTGAGAGTCCATTTTATAAACCACAAACATATTGTTAAAAGTGCCTCCGGGGTGGGGGGTTTTTCTTTTGCCGAAGTGAAAACCGATCCGTCGGCTTTCGTGTCAAAAGTTTTTTCATCCTTTTTGATTCCCTCGCAGTTAAAGTCTCGGGATTTTACCATTTTTTGATGTTATGTAATTCTTTTTGTTGACTCTATTGTACTTTAAGTTTCTAGCGTCTTGCTAGACTCTTTTTTATATATATTCCATCTTTGCCGTTCGAAAAAAAAAAACACTAGCCCAAAAAGGAAAAAAAAAGCCTTTACAAAACGGACCCTCAACTTTTAACCATTTACGAATTTTTATATAATAAACTTTATTTATCAAATATATAACACATATCTACCGATTCATTCAGATCAAAATATACCCGCGGAAATTTTTTCGAATTGCGAACAAAACGAGTCCAATATTGCAATGCTTCTGAAATAAGCACGATTTTATTAAAAAAAAGTTGAACTTTTATATAAATTGGAAAAAAAAAAGAAAACTTACAAATCGTACCCTCAATTTAACTATTTACGATTTTTTTATATAATAAACTTTATTTATCACATATATAACACATGTCCACCGATTCATTTAGATCAAAAAATACACGCGGAAAGATTTTCGAATTGCGAACAAAACGAGCCAAATATTGAATGCTTATGACATACGTAAATCTGGCCAAAAGTAAAAAAAACCCACCGGCCCAAAATGGAAAAAAAAACTTTACAAAGCGGACCCTCAACTTTTAAGTATTTACGACCTTTTATATAATAAACTTTATTTATCAAATATATAACACATATCTACTGATTCATTCAGATCAAAAAATACCCGCGGAAAGAATTGCGAACAAAACAAGTCCAATATTGAAATGTTTCTGAAATACGCACGCTTTTATAAAAAATGTCAAAAATGTTTGGATCCTTAGCCGGGCTCCTTTTAGCGCATGTGGTTGGCCCAAATGGTAGATCTATAATATATATGGACAAAAAGTACTCGGCTCATTATTTTTTGTTACAATAACGATTGTATACCAAAAATTGTTAAAACATACCAAAATACCGAAAACACGCTATTATCGAAGCTAAATATCTTTCGACATTAGGTTAGCCTCGCGGCAACGCGCGGGAAATATGCCGACTCGTTACTTACTACCATCAGATCTTTACTAAATTGAATGCTTGAATCAATTAGAACATACACTCCATAACAGTTCATGTTGTTTGATGGTTATCAAACATTAATGTTTGAATGAAATTCAATGAATTAAAAATTAATTCTTATTGTTGTATGCTTAAGTGAATTAAATGCTTCTATGGTATCTTACATTTTTTTTTGAGCAAGGTATCTGACATTAACTTTTATTGGAATACAATATTTAGTGCTGATATGAAACGTTTATATGATCCAGATGCAAAGAGACGATCCTTATCAAAAGTTTATGGAATACAATATTTTGTAATTTCGTAAAAATTGGAAAATAAGGATAAAACAAGCAAAGGTATCCGCGCGTTGATGCGGGCGTTAATTTTTCGCGTGTTGTTGCGGGGCGTTAATTTTTTTATTTTTTATTTTGTGCGGGTTTTTTTTTCCGGTCTCATGTTTAATAGTTTTTTTTCTTTTCTTATATGGGCTTATGTGTTGGGCCTCGTGTGTTGGGCAACATGTTTAAAAGTTTCTTTTTTAAGCTATATGCGCGGGGCATTTTTTTTTCTTATTGTATTTTGTGCGGATTTATTTTTTTGGTCTCATGTTTAATAGTGTGGGTTTATTTTTTCAATATCATGTTTAATAGTTTGTTTTTTTTCCTTATATGAGTTTATGGCCCACGCGTTATTGCGGAGCGTTAAA
>BQNB010116857.1:0-21283 GCA_026074375.1 Tanacetum coccineum
GTGGTATAGTAGCAGCTGAGATTTCTAGCTTATTTCTTTTAGATTCTTCATGTCTAGTTGTTATTTCAAAATTCCTTTTATCTAGGTTTGTTCAATAACCATAGGATAGCTTATTTCCAAAAATTTAGTTTCTAGGAATTAGTAATAAGCTAATTAGCTTATTAAGTATAGCTTAAAAACAGTTTTAAGCCTGAATCTTCACTTTTTGATAGCAAATTTCTTTTTAAACTTGTTAACTCTCAGCTTATTTCTTTTTAGAAATACTAAGTACACATCATAAGCTTCATATAGCTTCTTTTGGTTTTCATTTTCATTTAGAAATAAGCTAGATATAAGCCAAATACTAGAAAAGTTAAAATTTCAAAGCAAATCCTTAGTTTCTGTAAAGCAGATTAAAAAACTAATTTTCTAGCTTATTCAGTTGATAAAAGTTCATAGTGCTTTTATTAAAGTTGTAGTGTAAAAGCTCAAGTTTAACTTTTCTGTTTTAAGTTTTTGCTAATTTTCACTTTTTAGATAAGCTCAAAATAAGCCAAGTCGTAGGGTCTGTTTGGTACATTTTAGATAGTTTAGGGTTGTCTGTTTTAACTAAAGTGTAAAATTTTGATAGTTATCCCGCCTACCCTTTACTTTCAATTGTTGCAATTTCTACCTTGTCTTTTTAGAATAATAAAATAGTTTTAATAATATTCAAAATTAGTTTAATAAAATTAGGGTTTAGGTTTTAATTGACAAAATTAGAGTTCAATTGCTTTATAAAATTTGGGCATTTTCATACCATTGATTTTCTGCACATTTTTAGTTGTTAAAAACCATTTTTCTTTATTTTTCCAGTTAAATTTGTATTTTCTAGAAATTAAAATAGATTTTTAGTAATTTCTTTTTCTTAAAAAATTCATAGAAAATAGAAAAATAGTTGGAAAAATCTAATTCTTTTTGTAATAATTTTCTTTTTCATTCTAGTATTTTTGAAAAATAAAAATAGAATTTTAGTGTTAATTTTTAGAAAAAGTTTATTTTTAGTAATTCATTTTTCTTTAGAAATTCATAAAAAATTCAAAAATAGTTAAAAAATTCTAAATCTTTTTCCTAAAATTTTCTTTTTAAATTTGTGCTTTTAGGATAAAATTTGTTAAAGAAAACAAACACACACCCCCCCCCCCCCCCCCCCCCCCAAAAAAAAAAACAAACACACACACAACCCCACAAAAAACTGTTGCCTTGATTTTAATTTCGTTTTTAGCTCGCGTTTTTAATTCATATTTGTTAATTTTTCGTATTAGTTAAACGTTTTTAATTCTTTAATTGTTCTTAGTTTAATTGTGCTATTATATTCGTAGTGTAATTCAAAATTCAAAAATCCTTTATTCATTCTTAACTTGAATCCGAATTATTCCCGAATCTCAATTCACGACTTCGTTGGGATACGACCCGAGAAGAAATACTTCCCGGTTAAAAATATACGTATTGTGTTTTCTTAAGTGAGATTTTACCCTATATTTCTCTTGTTTGAGAAGTAATTGGTAAGAATTGTCACGGGATTTATACTATACATATATAAAGTTGACTAGTGCTTACACGCATACCAAGGCGGATGTACCTTTACTTGGAGAGCTTGGAGTGGTAGCGGATGAGTCGATGGTTGGCCCGATGGGGGCATGAGGGTAGTGAGACGATAGCGAGGCGAGGAGCAGATGATCGCTCCAGTAATTGTTGGAGAGGACATTGCCAATGCTGTTGGCGATGATGAGATTGAGGATGATGACTCCGAGGGATTTGATGATGAGGAGGTTTAGGAGGTGAACGAGGAGTGGCTGATGGCTCCTATCACACCACCTCCGATGCCCGTAGTGCCCCCGCTGAGCGTCTACGAGGTTGGAGGTCCATCCACTGCTGTTTTTGAGGGACCGTCTTTTCCCCTCCCAGCACCTGGACTTCCCGTACCTCTGCCGGTAATCGAGGACTTGAGTGCCCGCTTGGGTAACCTGGAGTACGGACATGGGCAGCTGGTGAAGAAGATGATCCAGGTGAGTGATGCTGAGGTAGCAGCTGTGTTTTTATTGGGAGATTAGCCTGAGGGTATTTGCTATTGAAGGACGAGTAAAGGTGATGGTGTCCTAGATGGTTCACGTTGCAGACAGATGGGAGCAGGTTGGTGCTCAGGTTGAGCAGGGTCAGCAGACTGCGACTCAGAGAGATGAGGCGATTGCTGAGTTGACTCAGTAGGTCCAGGCTTTACAGGAAGCTGTACAACAGAGGGATTCACAGATTCAGCAGCTGCAGACTACAGTTACTGAGATGAGCAGCCAGGAGAGCACACTGATGCAGTGTATTCTGGGGATGGATAGGCGACTTGCAGAGCTAGAGAGAAGGCCATCAGGACCTCAATAGTCCTATTAGTAGTTTATTTTGATTTTTTTGATTTGATTATGACCATTTATATAGCCACTAAACTGCTAGTGTCAGTTAGTAAGGTCATGCCGCCGGGTGTATTTTTTTTTGTAAACACCGCAACCATTCGAATATGTTAGGATTTTTGTATTAGAAACGTAGAATCATCATGATTGGATGTATCGGTCTTGGAACCGGAGATTTGTAACTTTTGAGGGATTTTTGGTTGTACGTGTACTACCCCCAGCATTGTTATTATTATGGTTATGAGATTATGATTATCCTTAATTATGAGTTGTGTGATTGTGGATGTTGATGTTTTGAGTAGCGTTGTTACTGGACTTATTTAACCCCGAGTGTGGAATGATTCCGGTTGGTGGATCCTCCGCACATAGATGATACTTGCTTGCATTATCCATGAGTGGGTATTATTTTTGAAACTTGCTGTAACCGTTGACCGAACTGTATTTAATGATGCTTTGTGAATTGATAATTTTAAAACTGTGAATTGCAATAACGAATTAGTGTGTTGAACAAATGCCGTTGCGTGAATCGTATTGATTATGTTGTACAAACTGTTTGTGTCAACAATGGAAATGTGTTTTCGATATTCATAAAACTGACACATGTGTCAATAAATTTTCTTTACAAAAATAAAAATAAAAAATAAAATAATATATATATATAAATAAATTCCCTCTTAAATAATGAGAATAGGAGATGGTGCTATCTTCTTTTCTTTCTTTTGAAACAATCCTATCTTATTTTCACCTAATGTTAAAAAAAACAATTTTTAACTTACGCGTGTAGCGTATGAAAAAGGAACGTTTTGACGAGGATGGACATGATGTCGTTTGCTCCTCATTTATGCATAACTTGATCAACTATGCATAATTTAAGAAAAACCACGCTATGTCAAGTAAATCGTCACCCTTAAAATGCTTGATAATCGGGATAAATGTTTAGGTCAAGCTTCCGGAAGGAGAAAATAATTTTTACCCTGCTAAGGATTCTTATGCAAGTAACCCCACTCCTATTGACTGCATGGAGAGAGTCTCATGCGAGTCAATATGACCGAATCATTCCGAAGGGAAAATACCTATGGTATTTTTCAGAACGAGTGTGTCTAGAAAGGAGTGAAATCTAGTTCGTGGTAGTGTAGATCGGCGATTGTTATGAAGACGTGTCAAGACCAAGTATAGTTGGTGTACTAATAAGCAATGGTAGATCTGAGCTACCAAGGGTGTAAATCTAATACCGACATTGAAAAAGGATCTTCTTGGAGATGTAAAGATTCCTAAGGTGGGTGGAAGCTAAGAGAAATTGTCCCGAAGATAAGAAATGAGAAACGGAGAAGACTTCTCCTACATAAGATGTGTGTTGCCTTTGATGTACCAACTGATGGCCGTGAATAAGACTTATTTTCCCGAAACAGAGGGTAGTGGTAGTGTAGCTGTAAATGTACTTGATGTCGTCGAGAATTAGAATAAGGCACTAAGCGACACCTGACTTGAGGTTAGGTATGGTGATCCTTTACTCCTTGATCGTAAAGTACTTTTTTGCGTTTATAAGAGCGAAAAGATTGGAGATTCCAGCCGAATGGTGACATCCGTTACCATCCTGGGGAAACCATCAAAGTAGCTAACGCCTTAAGCCGAACAGGTATTGAATTTAGAATGTGCGAAATTATCTCGAACATGATAGATTGAGTCATTAGGATGTGGGCAGTGTGTTAGGGCGAGCCGATTGTGTTAGTCGCCTTGTGGAAAGTTAGAGTTTTGTTTTTGTCAAACGAGCAAAGAGCCATGATGCTCAATTGTTTTTCTTGATTTTAAATTTTTTTAAAAAAAATTGTCTTTTAACAATATATGTTTTTAGGGAATTATCATCGACGAACTATGGCTTTATGTGCTAGTGCTCTAAAATGGTAGTAAGCGTTTGGACCACTTTGTATTGCAGTTGATACGGCCAGGACGTGAGTAGAATGAGTATTCTTACCCGAATGAAGATGAAGGTTAGTTTGAGAGGTACACAAGCCAGATAGTCCATTATTGATCGTGGCGTGTTAAACCACAAGCATGACTATGGTTGGCTAAAACCTAGCCGTGATTTAGTCGAGATCATTTCCAAGAGGCTTGACATCCGAAGCCTGGGTATAATAAGAATCTAATCCGATTGGGTATGAACCAGTGAGATAAGATGGCCATTGCTGGAGGTTTATTATGTAAGCATGGATATGTTGCTAAACTTATGGAAGCAGACTGATATTTGCTATGCGTGATGATATGTTAGGTAAAAATTTAGAGTCAATCTAAAAAAGACTAATAGGATATATGTGCTTAAGATATGTGCTTCTATGTGTAGTGCGATACTGCATTTTGTGGGTATGTTGTACTCCGGAATATTTTTTCGCAACCAGTGAGGCATTATTAAATGAGACCGGAAGGGCGATATGTGTATTTTAGTTTTGAACATTGAAGAGTATTTTGGTTTCGATTGTCAACGTATCTTTTGATTTTCGTTAGCGACACATGTTTTAGTTTTGTATAGCGGTGTGCGTTTTGTTTTGTTGGAATGATCACCAAATATGATTTGGGTTGATCTTTCGTTTAAAAACGGCGCGACATATGTTTTCCTGGATATGTTTTGCGACATATTTTGTCTCTTATAATAAGAGCGGTTACAATTATATTTTGATTTTGTTAATATGAATTATCATTTGTTTTGTTGACTTTCCATCCGGAATAGTCAAGACGAGTATTATATCGAGTGATTTTTGCGTTCGAGCACGTGAGGCCGTCCAATCATAAGGCAACTGTCTCACCATAAGAGAAATCAAGACAACTAAGAAAGGATGAGCACCGGGACGGCGCTTCCTTAAGGTGGGTGGAATGTAACAACTTGAGTTTCACGACGCGTATGACGATCGCGAAACCAACGTCATAATCATTATTTTATAAATTCGTGTGAACGAACGTCGACATTTAAATTTTATTTATCGTAAATAATTATTTTCGTATTTTATTACGAACGGGAATTTGAAATTTTTATTTTTGATATTTCGCGAGTCACCGTTTGACCGCGCGTTCGTTAATCGTTTTAAGCATCGTAAAATTCTACGACGTGTCTCGTTATTATTTTATTGATCGTTAAAAGAAAACCATAGTGATAAAATTTGTTCTCTATATTCCTTGTCCTCCTTGCCTCGGCCGAAATACCATACTCACACCCACACAATCCATTTCAAATTTTGTCATTGATATCTATATTAAAATCTCACGCATAAAAACGATATAGGCGCAAAGATAGGAACAAGTGAATTAGTTTTTAGTTCTTCTTCTTCTTGTGTTCGAACGAGCCACAAACAAACACATCTTTGGTGTTTTGATTTTTCTAGTCACTCCATATTGTTTAGAAAACTTATTTATAATCATCCAAAAAAGAAAAGGTGACATGCAATAAGGTTTCAACAGGTTTTGGATTTATTTGAAATAAGGTTGTTTTGGTTCAAGTAAAAATAGTGGGATTTAGTGGGAAATATTACAAGAATATTGTGGGAGATTTGAATTGAAAAATAGAGGGTCTTTGGGTTCGGTTTGAGGTTCGAACAAAAGAGAAGAAACACAAAGTGTGTGTCATTGTTTGAATAATAAATAAGTTTAGTTTTGATTGATAGTCACGACAAAAGGAACAAAGGGGCAAGTGTGACCATTTATCGAGTCCGATCTTGCTTGTTATAGCATTGTAAGCACTCTTTTTATTTTTGTTTTGTTCGTTTTCGTTTATTGAATGATTTCGATTTATGCATGTGATGAAATCTATAAGATCTTGTGCCGATTAGTTAGTTGATGTTATAAAATGATTGACGCGCTTTGTAACAGGTATATTTTGGGTAGAAACCTTGGTGCGGAAAACGAGGGTTGATATTTTGTGAAATTTGATTTTTGGTTGAAAAATATGGTAAAGCTTTCCTAGACGTTCGTTTTGACATAAAACGGAGCTTCTAACTCCTAATAACGAAGAAATTAAAGCGAAAACGAGATATATATTTAACGTATAAAAACTCAACATTTGGAAAATAAATTAGTTGCTGACAGGAAATTAAACGCTCGTTTTGAGCACTTTCGAGTCCGTTTCGGCCTTCCGGCGAAACACGATCGGAAGATCTTGCGCCGATTAGTTCGTTGATGTTATAAAATGATTGAGTGAGTTAAAAACGAATTATAGGCCATTTTAGATGTGCCATGAGTGAGATTTTGGGTCAAAAATGAGTTTTGGCGCGTTTGGAAATAGGTATATTTTGTGCAGAAACATTGGCACGGAAAACGAGGGTCGAGATTTTATGAAATTTGATTTTTGATTAAAAAATATAATAAAGCTTTCTTAGACGATCGTTTTGACATAAAACGGAGCTTCTAACTCCAAATAACGAAGAAGTTAGAGCTAAAACGAGATGTACATTTTGTGTAAAAATTCTGCACATTGGGTTAAATATTAGTTGCTGTGAGGAAATTAAACGCTCGTTTTGAGCACATTCGAGTCCGTTTCGGCCTTCCGGCGAAACACAAAAGTTGCTTGGAATAATATTTTACTTTGTTGCGAGGCTCGCTACTTTTAAAATCGAGTAATAACAGGTCAAAACCCAAGGTCAAAGTCTGTGTTTTTATTAAGAAGAGTCAAAGTTCATGCAGAAACTTGCAGGGGAATTTTGGTCATTTTCTGTCTAGTTTCGGGTCTCGGCTAAAACTAAAAAGTTGTCCGAAATATCATTTTACATAAAATCTCTTTTGAGTCCGAGTCGTGAAAATATAATATAAAAGGTCATTTGGAGCGGGACGGATTTAATTATAAATGTGTATAAAAAGTCAAAGTCAAATAAAGACTAACGTTGACTTTTGAAAGTCAACAGGTTAATACTAAACTTGTCGGATGTAATAAAAGTAATTAAACGCTATTATTATTACGAGTAAGATATTTTAAACTTAACGATTGTTACGAACGATAAAAAAATAGAAACTTTTGTAATATACGGGACATAATCCCGGTAAGAGTAAATAATAACCACATTGAATATCGAAAGCTTGACGAGATAAATAAATATTATTATAAATATAGTTGGATAACGAGACTTACTAAAAATGGTGACTTTCTGAAAATAATAACTTTCCAAAAATAGAAAGTTTCCTAAAATAGAAAGTTTTCGGTTAAGCGATGTATAATATAAATGAAAGAAAGATTATAACTTAATTAAGTGGAGTTTAGGATTTAGGACGCGCAAGTGAATTTCTCATCGCATGTATATGTATATTTATACTATTTTGATAGTTGCGATGCGCACACTATCCGATCGCATCTTATGATGTAATAATTGAACGACATAAATTTTAGATCGCGGTTGAGCTCTTCATCGAGTAGTTCGTGATTGTTTCGGTTATTTAATCTTCGGCTTCGATCACGATGAGTTTATAGCCTCGCTTTTAAGTGTTTTAAATGTTTTTAAACCCGCGAGGGGGATACTTGCTGTTTGTAAAAATGAGAACGCTATATGTTTTGATACTAAATATGATTCCATGCACTATTGAGTATATGCCTTTTTCTGTGTGACTGTTAATTGCCTTGTTGATGGTGAACGCTAACGCATTAAATAGATCTATTGGGCTTGACAACCCTGTCCGGGGTATGAATCTGAAGGTGAGCACCCTGTAACGGACATTTTGTAGTTAGTATTAGGAGAAGGGCATACTTCTCAGACATGATTTCGTCCTACGGGATGAATGTGTTAAGTTTCGGTACACGAGCTCATTAGTTGGAATTCATTATTTATATATAACTTGTCTTACGAGCAATGTTATATGTTTTGTTGAACCAAATATGCGTTCTAACTGTTATGTGTAAACTCTATAATCACTTCACGTTTTGATACGTTTTTAAGCATGTATCTCAGGTTAAATGTTGTTGATGGCTGGACGAGACGGAAAACGGATATCAAGGACGGTGTCTCGGTGAAGTAGTGTCATAAACTAAATTAATGTTTTAGAAATCAAGTCGTGTTGTGACTTTTTGAAATAAATTTCTACGTTGGTATTGGGACCTATGTAACTCTGATCTATCTAATAAATGAAATTATGATTTATAAACGTATCTTTGAACGTTTACTGGGACTCGTGTGCATGTATTATGAAGTAGCACCCCAATGGTTGTATTCTGCTGCGTATCGTAGTTTGGGGGTGTTACAATATGTTCCATCCATATTGCTTCCTTTGCTCTTCTTCTTCTTCAAATCCTTCATCATACCATGATATCACTGTTCCTCCATGCACTTGCTCACATTTTTCCCAAATGTCATCCAATATGTACCCTTTCTTTATGATCCTTAGCTCGTGTTCGTTTGCCAGCTGTGTGATCTCGTGATAACACTCATTTTATATATATTTCCATATGCGTTATCTGTGCTTATATATATATATATATATATATATATATATATATATATATATATATATATATATATATATATTGGTTAATTATAAGAACTTTCAATACTTAATGGACTATATTTGCTATTGTAGGATCATGTGACGTGTTGTGAAAGAAAATGGAAGAATACACGAAGATATGGAGCTTAAATAAAGAAGTAAACTCAAGCTCTAACTTCCCAACACCTGTCCATTGTTTTGGCAATAACTTGAGCATACGAACTCCGGTTGACGCGATTCGGGCGGCCACGGAAATGGGAAAGAATTATCTACAACTTTCATTTTTGTGTCAAAAGCTGAAAACCATTAGAAGTATACCGTTTTGCCAATAAGTGTGGCGCACTTTAAGTACAACGGTTTTGTTAATTTGTGCGCCGCACTGTGCGTCTGTAACAGCTCAGGAACATTTATTTGGCTCCTATTTACTCCACAACCAATCATATTCGTTCACCTTGGTCCCCAAGTCCTTTTTAGGCTTATTTATACTCACTTTTGCCATGAGAAACAATTCTATCTATCCCAAGAACACCACTTGGAAGAGGGATTTTGGTGATTAAGGCTTCACAAACCTTTGATCCAAACACCCTTTAATGCCACATAATCAACACCACCATCCTTAACCATGTTTTCCAGTAACCGTACATCATTCTTATACCACCACTATTGATTTCTAGAACCTAAAATCACTTATGCTTAGATAATTCACCATAATTCTCTTAAGAACTCCACATAAAACCCGTTGCCAAATGCCCATGTTCGTGCACCATTATTGAGTTTTTGATTTCTAAAAGTCGGGGACGAGACTTGGGTTATCACAGTAGGATTTTGGGTATTGGTTTATTGTTAGAATCATTGGCTTGATTCTTGGTTTTGGTTATTAGCCGCGTGTTTGGTTAATTAGATGTGTTGTCACTTTATTCTCTTGTTGCGGATACTTGGTACTTTCCTATTTATATTATTGATAAAATATTCTGAGCTTACTCTTTATGATATGTTTGTCATGTTTGCTCACCTTGAGTATCTTCTTACTTTCGCCATTGCATCACCTTCTCCATCTTATTCTTAAAACATCTTCAATGCTTCTAAAATAATGTTTCACCTAACCTTTTGCTCAAATCCATTTTCTATGACTCAAGAATCATCTAGGCTTTATGTAGTACTTAGAATGCTATTATGGTTATGTCTTCTTTATTTAAATCTAGTCTTGTAATATTCATACTTTCATGTATGAATTTGCTTTATTATTATGAATTTGCTTTATTATTATGAATGAATGAACTTTTATTATTATGGGTGACTTGCATGCATATCTTTTGTTGGCTAATTCTTTTCTACATAGCCATATATATATTTGTCGTAATCATTGCTACTAGCTAGAAATATTTCTTGCACTTGTATTTTTAACTCGGTTTTGTAGCAAAAATACCATAAGCTCGATCCATTGGTGCCCCAAACGAGGGGGAGCATACATCAAGGGGGAGTCTTGGCATCGTCGATTTCTTTTTTTCTCTACTCGATGATCAACCTTTTTGGATTTGACAAAAAAGGAGAGAAATAGATTATAACTCATTAATAACTTGCAAAATTTTATTTTAATGAGTTTATATCTTTTCATCATCAAAAAGGGAAGATTGTTAATACAAATAATGCCTAAATCGTTATTTATATATTTCGACTCCTCTATGTTTTAAAGATGACAAAATATAAAAACGTCTACAATAAAAACAAACGTTTACGTGTTATTAATCGTAAATTTCTATTTCAACGTAAATCACTTAAGGTATCATTAAACATGATTAGTGATCAAGAAAATAAACAAATCATTAAACATGATTAGTGATCAAGAAAATATTTTTTCTTAATCATTACATTTCTACAAAAGTATATTTACAAAAATAAAAATATAAAAAATATTTTTATTTATAAAAGAAATATTTTATTTAATTATAAAAATTTAAAACTAATTTCCCCCCAAAATAGAAGGTTCAATACCAATTTCAACCTTCCCCACTAAAAGACAAAAATAAGAGCATCTACCTAGGGGCGGCCTCCTGATAGGCAGGATGGCCCCCAGATATATCTGAGACCACCGAGACCGCCCACAGGAGACGTTGCCTAGTCTTGACTATAAATACTGCACTATTCCTTGCAGTTTTTCATTCCTCTTTGCACGAATTTTTCTGATAACTTTCTCTCTCTAAATCTCTTGATCACTAACATAGTTTAATCTTGTTTCAAGTGATCTAATCTCATCTTCTACCTTGTTTCTTTCTCTATCAATTGCGAGAGAAGAACACTCGTATTCGCCAAGAAACAAAGTGTTATAGATTAGTGATTTCTTCTATCTTTTTTTAAGATCCAAACCTCTATTTTCTTGATCTTGTGTTTGTGTGTAAAATCAGATAGTGTATAAATCCGATTATGTTGATCGTGTGTCGGTTAGTATTTTAGTCCTTACTCCGCCTAAAGGGAGCTTGTTGACATAGTGAAATCTCGAGTCGGATACTCGGGGAGTAGAGTAGGGCGAAGAAGAGCTTCTTAGCCGAACCACTATAAATCTTGGTGTTGTGGTTTGATCGTTCTTTTCCTTATCTCTTTTATTGTGTTTTGTATATCTTTCATTGTTTATATTGTGATTGTGAGTAGATAGATCTATTGTTGTTTCATATTGTTGGTTGATTGAAACATACAAATCGAATCTAATTAATTTTTGAAGCAAATTTTAAAATGCTAATTAACCGGTAAACTATTCAACCCCCCTTCTAGTTTCCACAATTGGTCTCAGAAGCCGAGGTCACTCAAGATTTTTAAAATATATTGTATTTTAAAGCTTGGATCGATCTATGGATTTCGACAAATATCTAGAAGGGCAATCTATGCGAAAGACCACCACTTTTCGAAAGCGATAGTTTTATCTATTAGAAAAATAGATTCGAAACGTATGTAAAATCAAAAGATCTTGATCTTTGGCATGTTATTACTAACGGTGATTTTCAACCCATTCAAAATAATCCGGAAACCAAACTAGATGAGTTTGTCCCTTTTGAAAAACAAAATTATGATCTTAAGAAAAGACTTGTGAAAAATAACGAAGCCAAAATGGTTATTTACAACACTTTGCCTAGAAAAGAATATGAAAGATTTTTCATGTGTAATACGGCAAAAGAAATTTGAAAAACTTTATTAATCAACCATCAAGGTAATAGCCAAGTCAAAGATTACAAGATTGACCTTTTGATACAACAATATGAACATTTTGTCATTTCCAAAGACGAATCTATAGATAGTGCTTTTGCTAGATTTAATACTATTAATACTAGTCTAAAATCTCTTGATGAAGGTAATTCTAGCAAGAACTATGTTAAGAAGTTCCTTAGGGCACTACATCCTAAATTGAGAGCAAAGGTCACGGCGATTGAAGAGTCGAAAGACTTAACATCACTATCTCTTGATGAACTCATCAGGAACCTAAAAGTTCATGAGATGATCATCAAGAAAGATTCCGAAATAGTCAAAGCTAAGGAAGAAAAAAAAATCTCTTGCTTTAAAGGCTAAGAAGGAATCTAGTGATGAAGAAAGTTTGACTTCCGGAAGTGAAGACGAAGAGTACGCCATGGAGGTTAGAGACTTCAAGAAGTTCTTCAAGAGAAGAGGTAGGTTTGTAAGACAACCTAGGAAGGCAAAAAGATTTTTTAAAAAGTCAAGACGACAAGAACGGTAAAAGTGATAGAAAGTGTTTTAGATGCGGAGATCCAAATCATCTCATTGGAGAATGTCCAAAATCACCGAAAGACAAGAACCAAAGGGCATTCGTTGGAGGTTCTTAGAGTGATAGCGGTGAGGAAGATGATGAAAAGGCTAAATACAAAACATGTCTCGTGGCTCAAGCATCTAGTGAGGTATGTTCTGAATCCTTTTACTTTAGTGATGAAAATTCATCAATAAATGATTTTATTTTAGATAGAGAATATGATAAACTATGCAAGATGAGTCTAAAAAAGTTCACAAAGAAAAAAACGCTTAAAATCCATTAGAAGTAGTTTAGAAAATAAACTTAGTAAGTTAAAAGAAAAGTTGTCTATACTCGAGAAAAACAAGGGAGTTGATCTCGAATATACAAAGTGTCAAATACTCAAAATCGAAAATGAAAAACTCAAAGAGGAAGCTCTTAAGCTAACTAAATTTGAAAAGAGAATACATTATTTAAATGAAATGTTAAGCACTTAAAAACTCTCCGGAGATATATTGGGTTTAGGGTTTAACTCATTTGAAGCATCAACTAGTGGAACTAAAGAAATAAAATTTATAAAATCTCAAAATGATACGTCCTCTGGTGGCGGCCCCCAAATCTCTGATGGCAGCCCTCATAAAGTACAGAAGGAAGCAATTAAGGGACCATATGTCTGTTCACCAAAAACTGAAAAATCTATTTCTTTTTAAAAATCCATTTTAGGTCCTAGACCAAAACATATAATGGTAAACAATGTTAAAGTTCCCGTTGCTAGTGATAATGAAGTTAAACAATTTTATAAACCATTGTTAAAACCCAGAGTTGGATTTTCCAAACCAAACTTAAGGTCAAAAACTCCACCTCCTAGAAGAGTAAATAACTCTTATCCTCGTTCTAAAACACCGCAACCAAAAAGAAATGTTGGTCGACAAAATCGACCTCATAGATTTCTTGTAACTTGGAATAACTTCCAACCTCAAAGTTACATGCCATAGGGAATGTGTCCTCCATTTCCACATCCCAATTAAATGCAACAAATGCAAGGGATGTTTAGCACTAACAACTTTGGACCCAGGAGATTTTGGGGACCAAATGTTCGAGTCATTGTCTTATATAAATAGATATGCCTTGGAGTTGATTTGGAACCCGATGGGTGGATAAAAGATAGTGGATGCTCTAAACACATGACGGGCAACTGAAAGCTCTTCTCTACCTGTAAGGCATACAATGGAGGTAACGTTATTTTTGGTAGTAATCTACGTGGTAACATCATTGGAAAAGGTACAATTTCTCATGGCTCACTTAAAATTGCTAATTCAGACTGTAAGTCCCTTGTTGAATAGATCTCTGCAGCCTATTAAGGATGATAGCCAAGATGTATAAATACAATTGACTATGTAGAAACACTGATTATGAATACTATATGTTAATGCGGAATCTTAACACAAGTACTAAGAAAAACAATGAAGAACTAAATAATAACTTCTATTAATCTGCTTTGAATGATTACAGATTACTAACTATTGAGATATGATTTTGCTATGAGATATCTTGAGGTCGTCTATCTAACTTTGTAAGGTCATAGGTAGAGGTATTAGGAAAAGAGGTTTATATGTAATGAAATTAGGAAAGAAACCTGAAGACAAAATTTGTCTTGCAACGTGGATGAAATCTCCACTTTGTGGCATAGGAGATTAGGTCACACGAATATGCTTCTAATTCAATCGTTAGCATCTAAGGAACTAGTTAGGAATTTACCTAAGCTTAAGTTTGATCAACATTTCTATGATGCTTGCAAAATTAGAAAATAAGCTCACGCTAGTCACAAAGCTAAGAATTTAGTCTCAACAACTAGATGCTTAGAGATTCTCCATATGGATCTCTTTGGTCCATCTGCCGTACGAAGTTACGATGGAAATCTCTACACCTTAGTAATAGGTACGACTATTCTAGATATACATGGACAAGATTCCTTAAAGCCAAAACCGAGGCCTTTGAACAATTCGAAATATTTAGTAAGAAAATACAAAACCAATTAGGATGTTCAATAGTGTCAATTAGGATGGACCATGGTAGGGAATTTGATAATGAAATGCAATAATGGTATTACACATAACTTTTCGGCTCCACGATCAAATGGCGTGGTAGAAAGGAAAAATAGGACTCTACAAGAAATGAGTAAAACCATGTTAAATGAACAATCGTTACTACAAAAGTTTTGGTGTAACGCCGTAGACACTTCAACCTACATCCACAACCAAATCCTAATTAGAGCCATATTAGGAAAAACACCTTATGAACTATTGAGAGGTAGGAAAGTTTGGAAGCAAGTGCTTCATTTTAAACACCAAAGACTACCTTACTAAGTTTGACCCAAAGTCATACGAAGGTGTCTTTTTAGGTTACTCCCAAATTAGTAAAGCCTGCATCATCCAAAACAAACACACCATGAAAATCGAAGAATCACTCAACGTGACATTCGTTGAAACTCCTCCACCCTCTAAGACATCACCCTTGGTGGATGATGACTTTGATGAAGAAGAAGCAATCAAGGTTACCAAAAAGAAAAACCTAGAAAAAGACATTGATGATGAAACTCTAGAAATTGATAAAGAAGTCAATATTAAGGAATCTAGGAACCATCCATTAGAAAATATCATAGGAAACGTTAATCAAAGAACTCTTAGGTCTCAAGCCTAAAACCAAAGTAACTTTTTTTGCTTTATATCAACTATTGAACCTAAGAATATGAATGAAGCCTTAAAGAATGAAAGTTGGATAATCGCTATGCAAGAAGATTTAAATCAATTCATTACAAACGATGTTTGTGAGTTAGTACCACAATCTAAGAATATGACAATCATAGGAACTAAGTGGGTGTATAGGAATAAGTTAGACGAGAATGGTGTTGTTTCTCGAAATAAGGCTAGGTTAGTTGCCCAAGGTTATAATCAACAAGAGGGCATCGATTATGATGAAACTTTGCCCTAGTTGCTAGATTAGAATCTATTAGAATTTTATTAGCCTATGCTTGCGCCTTAGATTTTAAACTATTCCAAATGGATGTAAAAAGTGCATTCCTGAACGGTTTATCAACGAGGAGGTATACGTGGCACAACCTCCGGGATTCATTGACTTCAAAAAACCGGATCATGTTTATAAACTCAAGAAAGCTTTGTATGGTCTCAAACAAGCTCTCAAAGCTTGGTATGATAGATTAAAAGCTTTTCTTATTAAACATGAGTACAAAATGGGATTGGTAGATAACACACTTTTTACTAAGAAGAATGGTTCAAATCTCATCATTGTTCAAATATATGTCAATGACATTATATTCGGTTTGACTTGCCAAGACATGTGTGATGACTTTGCCAAAATCATGCATGACGAGTTCGAGATGAGCATGATGGGTGAACTTAACTTCTTCCTTGTACTACAAATAAATCAAATGGAAGACGGTATCTTCTTTAATCAATATAAATATATTAGAGAAATGCTTAAGAAATTTAGCTTAGAATAATCTAAACCAATGAAAACCCCTATGTCCTCAGATGCTAAACTCACAAAAGACAAAGAGTGTGAGTCGGTAGATAGTACCAAGTATCGAGGCATGATAGGTAGTTTACTCTAACTAACAACAAGTAGGCCCGATGTCATGTTTAGTGTATGCCTTTGTGAACGCTTCCAAGAGGATCCTAAAACCTCTCATCTTGAAGTGGTTAAGTGTATCTTTCGATACATTAAAGGCACTACGCGCTTAGGATTTTGGTATCCTAAGGGGACCGGCATAGAAACCGTAGTATATACTGACTCTGATCATGCGGAAGATTATGTGGACCGAAAGAGCAATAGCGGTATTTGCATGTTCGTAGGATGTTATCTAACATCGTGGTTCTCGAAGAAACAAACCGCTCTTGCTATATCCACGACTGAAGCCGAATACGTAAGTGCCGGAAAGGCATGTCAACATGCACTATGGATGAAACAAGCTCTCATCGACTACGACATATAACTCAACGACGTCCCAATCATGTGCGACACTCGCTGACTAAACACATCAAAATTCATCACCACTTTCTTCGAGATAATGTCCAAAAAGGACATATCTCTATTTAAAAAGTCTCGTCTGAAGATAATATCGCTGACATCCTCACTAAACCCCTTAAACGTGAATCGTTTAATTATCTTCGTCTTGGTTTAGGAATGATGGAACACATTTCGTAAATTATTCTCTTCTTTTCTTCTGTCTCAATTCTAGTCCGTGTTCCATTCTGTTTGGTTACGACTTAATTACTTCATCCAAAGTATTTTAAGCATTTTAATTCGCGAAATGCAAATTAAAATGCCACTCCCTCTAAAAATCTTTGTCAGAATTTTTGTCCAAAACCCTCTTCTGAGGGCGGCCCCTAATGTGCGGTAGTCGTAGAGACTTCAATACGAACTTTTACAACTTTCTAGGCAGTGCACCTAATCGTTGTATTGTAGTATAGACAAGACTCGGGGGTTATCGTTCTCTAGGGTAATAGGTTGGGAAGGCTCAAACAATGCTTAACCGAGATCTACGGGATTGAAAGGAGATTATTTTTTTTTTTTTATATTTTATAGAAAGCAGGTAAATCAATGGCTGAGAGGATGGTTTGTTTAACTAATTAATAAAATAATTTAATCTAAACTACTGGTGATAACTTTATGATAAAATGATGTATTTGCTTAATCATGCACTACTCATTAGATTGCTTCACTTAATCTTGTTGCCTTGTCACATTCGTGATGATCTGTGTAAGTATTTCCTAAGTCATGAACAGATTACACGAACCCATCGTCTATTTAATATTCTGTCAAGGCAACACACAAGTAAGGTAGTATGAAGACTATTACAAAGCCCCTAAGAGTATATTAAATGCAATTGAAATATCTTAAGAGGGATCAACCATATTAGGGGTAAGGTAGTATGAAGACTGTTACCGATGGTATCCTTTCTACACACTCGCGTTTCCCTAGACGTCTATGCCAATTAAATATCTTATGGCTAGTTTTCTAAAGCCTAACGCGCACATTCATCATAAGAAGCAATAGTATAAGGATCTATAATCCAACTTTCAATCAATCATAAGCAAATAAAAAGGAGGGTTTAGCCTAACATGTTATAAAGAAAGCAAGAACATAAATCAATCATACAATACATATACATATTGAATGATTAAAGATAGATAATCTTACTTGATTAAAAAATGGATCAAGGTCAGTTACAATAGGGTTTTGAGGCCCTAAAGCCAGCCTAAAAGATGACAAAATACTTAGGGTTCGGCTCCCAAAAGTTCTATAAAGTTACACACTTAAAACCCTAAATTCGGCTTAATATAAATAGGGAAATCATCGCGACGGCGTCCAGTTGTGGTCGCGACGCCGTCACAGGATTGAATCTTCTAGGTCTGATATGAGTCGGTTACGTCCTAACGCCATCATCAATTTCCTAACGTCGTCACCAGATAGATCGCGACGGCGTCGCTTTATGCCTGTGACGCCGTCTCCACGCTCTGTACGCACAATTCTTCAAGAGATTTGGTGTAGGTCCGTAGTCTTGTTCGTTTCTTCTCCAAATGAGCCCAAGTCATGTGTATTTCCTCTAAATGCCATCCAAGTGCTAAAAACCTAAAAACAAATGATTAAGCACATAATTTGGGCCTATTTGCATGATTTAAAGGGTTAAATGACCCTGAAATAGTGTATAAAATGACACCTCATCAGCCCCCATATCTAGGGCGGCCCCCTGATTTAATCAAGCGGCCCCCATATCAATATGGGACCGCCACCAGTCAAGACATATGTCTATCATCTCATTTTATTAAACTTAAAAACAAACACCCCCTTCTCTCTAACTGCAACGACAAAAACACTCAAAAACCTACCAAATCTTAAAATTAACAACTAAAACTCAAATTGAAGATCAAATCATCATTAATAATCATTCCTAACATCATTAAGATCATCAATTGTAAGTCATTTTGTCTATTTTCTTTTCAATTCGTGTTTAGGGTTCATGTTGAACAAAAATTCAAAATTGAGGATTTTTATTTTTCTTTTTTAAGTGTGCAATTAGGACTACAATAACACAATGTATAACTAATATGCTTCCCATAGACATAGGAATTGCATGATTGAATTGTGTTTGATAATTTTTTTTGATATGATCAAAACCCCTAATTTTTTTAAAAAAATTTCACGTTAGGAACATCGTAAAAATGTTTTAATGCATTGTTAATACACTCTAAAAATGTTTTTGCATTCTTGCATGATGATCTCATGACCATCAATCGAGATACATAATGAATATGTATTTTTTTCGACTTGTTTGGATGAGCAAAATTAAAATTAAGGAGTGTTTGGGTTAACTCATAGGTTTTTGTTTTAGAGCCAAGTTAGCCGCAACTCTACATTTATTACATATAGGCACACACTTGACACAAATTCTTATTAATAATACGAGTTCACAATAATAAAATACGGTATTATTCTTTTTAGGTAACAATGCCTCGCAAAACTGCCGAAGGCCACCAAAATACTAAAATTTATATTCCTAAAATCTCTAAAGAATACACCTTACCTTTAAAATGAAATTTTAAATTCCTTGTAAATCGTTGCATTCACTAGGGTCGGGTGGTTTATCTGGATTTTGATGACTTATTCTATGTTAGATCCATGTTTGGGCATATTGGGTTTGATTGTCTTCTCGACATTAATGAGCAAATTGTTCCTCGTTTCATTCTTGAGTTCTATAGTCAATATCATGTCAACTACACTTTTGAAGGTCAAATGTCAATCGAGTTTGTCATCCAAGATCAATTATTTTCTTACACTCTTTAAGAATTTGGTCAAATTCTTGGTATTCCTTTTAGAGGTCAATGTTCTTTTTTCGACAAGTGGTCTCTTGACGACTTGCAATCTAACGTCCCAACGGGTGGCCCTTGTCAAACTAACCCTCCTTTTCTTGATGAAATCAACCTATACGTTCAAGAGGAATGGGAGGGTCATGTCACTCGTATCCATCATGATAAAGTTATTGATGTTGAAGACAATCAAATCTTAACTCATGAAATCGTCACAATTATGAAGACATGGTCCGACATAATTTGTGAAAATGTTTTTTGTCTAGGTGGTAACCGGGATCATGTCCTAGCGTATCTTTGCCACATGCTTTATTGCATGGTTATTAAGATCCTGATCCTGATCTTAGGATCTTATGATTTTACGATACTGCAAAGAGAAAATGATCTGGATCCTACATAGGATCATTGTATGTTTAAGATCTTATAGGATCCCGATCTTGACTATAGGATCTTAAGATCTACTTAAATCTGATCTTACTTTTCTCAAACCAGAAACTAAAGAACTACAAATTTATGGGTTGTGTTTCGTAGAATTTAAAAAACATCATGTTAATCTTCTTAAACATTTGATAATCATAGTTTAGGACATCATTTCTATTAAACATTCATATAATTTTGTATTTATAATATATAATAATTTGTAGATTTGTATAATATTATAAAGACTATTAAGACAATGAAATTATAGTAGGATCTTACGATCCCAAAACGACTTTATGATCTCAATCTTGGAAAGACGAAAACGATACTGGGTAGGATCCTGATCTTGAAAACCTTGCTTTATTGTATCGCTAGGTCCGAGTGATATAATCTTGCATACTTTATTGCAAAACAAATGGAGTTTATCACCAAACAACCTCGGTTAATTCTACCATACAGTATGTTATTAACTCGATTGTTTAAATATGTCATGTCCGAGAGTCCCGAGTTGTCAAACGATCATCATGTCTTGTACGATCGTGTCATGTATCCTCTTACCGCTCAACAAGAGCGAAATACTTGAAAGGATTATGGCACGAGAAGAGGTCGTACCTCCACTTCTTGTTCATCCACCTTTGGTCAACCATCTTACTCTCATCCCAACGATGATGATGATGATGGAAATGATAAAGGGCCTTTGCGTGCAAGCACTCATTCCCCTATTCGTTTTGTCAATTCGTTATCAAATGACATTCCTCAAATCTTTTCAAACCAACCCAATGTTAACCCAAACATGGAAGCCTTCTATACTCACCAAACTGAAATCCTAAATCATCAAGTCTAATTGCGAGATGAGCAACGTGGTGGAATAAGGTCAACCGGGAAGGGCATCAAGAACTTGTGGAGGAAGAAAAAGAAGTAAGCATTGTAGTGTAAATTCTTCATAATTTGCCCGCCTACCCTTTAGTTTAGTTTCTTACACTTTCTACCCTAGACTTTAGGAATTAAAAAATAAAAAAGGGGGAAAGACATCTCCAGGCCCACTCGTTCTGAGCTTGGGCCCTGGAGAGCTATGAAACCCCCTTTATAACACAACTCTTACCACTGCGCCCTTGGGTCTTTTTCGTTAAAGACTCAAGGGACTTATTATTTAAGGGTGTTTTGGCTTTTAAGCCTAATAAGTTGTACACAGCTTATTCGGGCTTATTCCTTAAGCAAACTTTGTGTTTTTTATTTTTCATGGGATTGTCATAGTGTCTAGTATTTTTGTAAATTTTTCAAAATTTTCGAAATCCTTTAATATTTTTTATAATTTAATTTCGTTAAAAGTTTAATTAATTCATAAAAAATACAAACATTATCAAAAAAATATTTTGCTT
>BQNB010116858.1:0-21283 GCA_026074375.1 Tanacetum coccineum
ATCCAAGTTTGTGAAATTTTCGATGTATGGGGTATTGATTTCATGGGACCATTTCTGTCTTCACATGGGAATAAATACATCCTCGTTGTCGTTGATTATCTTTTGAAATGGGTTGAAGCAAATGATGCTAGAGTTGTAGTAAAATTTTTGAAGTCTCTTTTTGCCCGATTCGGAAAACCTAGAGCTATTATAAGCGATCGTGGGACCCATTTTTGTAATGATCAGTTTGCTAAAGTAATGTCTAAGTATGGGGTCACTCATCGTTTAGCTACCGCTTATCACCCTCAAACGAGCGGTCAAGTGGAGGTGTCCAATCGTGGATTAAAACGTATTCTAAAAAGGACGGTTGGAGAAAACCATGCCTCGTAGTCCGACAAACTAGATGACGCTTTATGGGCATTTCGTACCGCTTTTAAGACACTAATTGGTTGTACGCCTTACAAACTAGTGTACGGGAAGTCTTGCCATTTACCTATCGAGTTAGAGCATAAAGCATATTGGGCTTTGAAACATGCTAATTTCGTTCCTAAAACCGCGGGTGATCACCGGAAGCTTCAACTTAATGAGCTTAATGAGCTTCGTGATCAAGCTTACGAGGATTCTTTGATATATAAAGAGAGGACGAAGAAGCTTCACGACTCTAAGATCAAAAACCGTATTTTCAATGTTGGTGATCGAGTTTTACTCTTCAACTCTCGTCTAAAGATATTCTCGGGAAAGCTTAAAACTCGTTGGTCAGGACCTTTCACCATCACCAAAGTTTTTCCATACGGAACCATCGAGTTATCTCAACCCGATGGTCCAAACTTTAAGGTGAATGGTCATCGTGTGAAGCATTACTTCGGAGGGGACTTACCACCCAAGGTAGTCCAGGATCTCCACACTCTCTCCAAGGACGAATGAATTCGGGGATCGAGTCAAGCTATGTGACTCGGTTACCAAAAACAAAGCGCTTCGTGGGAGGCACCCCATGCTTATCCTTCTATCTTCTTTCTTATTTCTATTGTGATGTGAGGAGGCTTGTACTCTTCCGATTCTTGTTGTTGTTTGTACTTGTGATTGTTTGCAGGATTGACCCAAAATTTTCTGAAGACTCTCGTGTTCGGTATTTTGTCCCGGTTCACTCGAGCTTCCTAGCCTTTGCTTGCCATTAGTTTGGGGAAATCCGATATCCTAAAGATTATTATGGACTAACATTTATCTGTTAGCATACTTTATAAACGGCTAAAGATTTTTGTAATACTTTCTTCAGGTTTGAGTTATGCATTCGACCTTTTTGAGTTCTAGTATGGGGTTTTTAGCCTTAGATTAGGAAACATTGAGGACAATGTTTAATTTTAGTATGGGGTAGTATATCTTCGATATAATCTTACCTACTTTTGCCCATTGTTCTCACGTACCCCGTTTTCCCACCAAAATTTTCAAAAATATGAAAAAATTTAAAAATTTTCAAAAATAAAATAAGTGTTTTGTCATAATTTTGACTTTCCTGCTGGGTAGAATAAGAGTAAATTTTGACCCGATCAAGCATGTTGAGCTCTAGCTTGTTCCTTAATTTTTAGGCTAAGCATTCACGGAAATTCGCGAAGAATGAAAAATGATAGAGTTTAGTATGAGTGGGATGCTAAACAAGGATTAGTTGTAAAACTTAAGAGCTCATGTATGTAATTTATGGCTTTTTCTCCCATAAGCTCTTAACCGGATTAATATACGTGCTGTTTTTGGAGATTAAACTTAAATCAACAATTTTTATGTAACATATAGCAAAAAATTTAGTCTTAGTTCAAACTTATACTTGAATTTTTTAAAAAGAAGTCTTCATTATAATATATATATATATATATATATATAAATTAATAATAATAATAAACATAAACTGTGGGCTGATAAAAGTTTACTACTTCTTGCCGGCTCACAACCGATGTGGTAGTCTTCTAAAGAAAGCCCATAGTAAAAATAAAAATCCGAGACTGATAAAAGTTTGCTGCATCTTGCCGGCTCACAACCGATGTTGCCATCTTCCTAACAGGCCGTGGGTACAATTGCTATAAATGTTTAATATTAAGTTTAAATTTAATAAATTAGATTTCATTTTGTAAATCAAATATGCCTTTGAACTTTAGACTATTTTATTTTATAAGCTATGCAATATACGGAAAACCTGAGAGTTTTTAAAACCTATGGTCCGTGAGTCCCGATACTAGTCTCTGTGGGGTTCAAAAGGCCGGTCACATTTACCCCGCAAGGTTAGTATGTGCCTAGGACGAAAGTCGCTACATGGGATGATCTCGCCTTCCAAACTCATTATTCTCGGGTGGAACGTGAAGCATAGTATTTTGCAAAACGTTGATCCATGGTTGAAATTCAAAATAGCACTCACTTAAAGATATATCATGTCGGGGGTAAAAAGTACTCAAGTTTGCAAAAATTAGGTATGTTTAGCATCTTTACTGATATTTATCTGTGATTTTGTTTAAGCTTGTCTTGATATCGTGAAAAGTCGGACGATGAATTTATTCCTTTTTGGGGCATTCTCGTATCGAAATGCATCTGTTCTATGATCCTAACATATAGAAATAACGAAAGTCGAAATATTCTAAGTTTACTTGTTAAAAAAAAGTTTTGAAAAATGGGAAAATAGGGTGTTTTATAACTTGTGATTTCTTAACTCTCTCTACAAAAATCTTTGCTACTTTTCAAATATTTAGTTTGGGGAAGTTTTGAGGTATTTGGTTTTAAAGCATATAATATTGCGTGAGGACACACAATCGCTTAGTTTGAGGAATTTTAATATGTGAGAAATCACATATCCTTTCTATTTTAAAAATGTCCCTAAAAAGATAAAATTGTGCATAAAACGCTTGTAGTATTGCATGTTTTTATGTCTTTGTGATGTGTAAGTATGGATATTACAAATATAACAAGAAAACGTCCCCAACAACCGAACAAACACGAACAAGAAAACGAGGAATGAGTAGAGGCACAAGAGTCGGGGGGTTTTTGATAGCAAGAAGGTCAAAAAGTCAACCCCTGGTCAACCATGGTCAACAAGTCAATCTGGTCAAATTTATAAAGACAAAATTCCAAAATAACCAAAACAACCCCTTGAAATTAACCCTAACACCGTTATCTTTTTATTAATAAAAGATAACGGTCGTTATCTACATATAAACCCAAAACCCATTTCATATAAACCGGCCCATACACCCCAACCCATGGTCAAAGCCCAAACACTTGGGTCAAACAAAGATATAAAAAGAAAGAAAAGGCGCGGGAATTCGTTTTTACCGGGATATGGAAGAAGCACACGGATAAAGGGGATTTTACATTAAAATGCTCACAAAAGAAGCACAAAGGCATCTGACATATGGAATGCCACGTTGGCAATCCGTGTGATCAAAATCTAATCCTACGGCTCATAATAGGGATCAAATGATTGGAAGAATGAAAGGACGGGATCAAAGGGATTGAGGAGCGTGGCTATGACCTAGAAGCTTCATTTGCAGGCTATAAATAGCCCCTCACTCACACACATGAGGATATCTTCTTTTTCCCCGTTTTTAGTTTTTAGTAGCTTATAGAATTTTAGCTTATGTAACTTTCTTTTTAAATGTAATTTCTTATTAAGCTTTTGTAGTTTAAATTTCAAGCTTTGTAATCTGTTTTAAATGAATGAAATTAAAGTTTACCTTTTAAAATCTGTTTTTATTTACTCTACTCTTCTATAATCTCTCAAATCACTCATAAGCTCTCAAAAGCTCTTCATAAGCTCATCTAAGTCTCTAAGCTTAGAATTGAGCTCAAGTTAATCATCTAATTTACTTAAACCTTTAAAATCAGTTTATTACCTTTGCTATCATAGATTTGAGCTCTTGGATGATAAGCTTACAATGGAAGAGCTTATGGAACCTTTACTAGCTTATCTTTGGATAAGCTAGAGCTGTTGAATGCTCTTTGAGCCTTTTATTGCCTTTGTTTAGCTAAGGCTTATGTAAGTTCTTTTTTTTAATTTCAAGTATATTGGCTTAATAGTTGCATTTGCTTATTTTCAGCTTATCTCTTACTTATTTGTTCTTAAACTTGTCTTATTATGCTTATTAAACATGATTGATCATCTGTTTTGAGTTATATAGATTAGATCTTAGTTTTTTTCATTTTGCCTTAAAAATTATAAAAACTCAAAAATAAGTAGCATAGTTTGTAGCATTTTGTTTCTGGCTTATTTACTAATTGATAATTGTTTGTTGAAGTTGTTATAATCTGTTTAATATCTGGTATCTTAAATTTGATCATTAAATTCAAACTTTATAAGCTAAAAATGGTTTTAAGTGAAATAAGGAGGTGTTTGGGACAAGCACTATTAACTACAAGTTAATACTGCTTGAAGCCTTTAATCCTTTAACTTCAATTTTTTAAATCCAGTATTATAGTTTATAAAGTAATGGTTTTGGTTAGTTTGATTAGGTTTAATTAAGTTTTCATAAGTTTTCTTCATTTAGACTAAATTGAATATGTGAGAATTCTGTTAGTTCTAGTTGAATTTTAAACTCAAAGAAGGATTGAGTTTAATTCCGTTTTGCTTATTTGAGTTTATTTAGTGTTGTTTTTTATCAGTATGGAATTTTTTCTTACAAGGTCTGCATTTTTAGGTTTTAAGTTTTTGGTCATATGCATGCCAACTGCATCAGCAATTTTATCCTGCAAATAGCCTTCTTCTAGCTTAATTTTCAATAGGTAAAAAAAAATGCTTTTAGCTCTTCAAATTACTTGCACAAGTAGATTATAAGGTAGTTTAAGTATGTTTAAACTTATTTTAGCTTATAAAGCTTATTAGGCAATCTGTTTTTAAGTTTTCAATTAAGCCACTTGTCTTTTAAAAATCCAAAAACCAACTCAGTATGTTATGAGTTTCTAGGATATTTTCATTTAGCTTTTTCATTAAACATTTAGTTTTCAAAATAATTTTTAAAAATAGATTTAGGTAGCTTATTAGCTCTAGTATAATCCTGTGTAAGTCACATCCCCACAAGGATCCAAGAGCTTATTGAAAATTAAGCTCAAAGATTCCTGCAGGGCTGTTTGGGTCTAAGTTTTAATTAAGTGCTTATTAGAGTTTATTAGCTTATTCCTTTAAATTTTAGTTTAATTTTTGTCTTAACTAGTTAAATAGGTTAGGATTTAGTTGTCATTAGCTTATTAAATCAGTACGTATAGCTTATTTTAGTTTCTCTTTAAAAATCCAAAAATATCAAGAGTAGCCTGTAGCTTTTTCTTATTGCTTTTTCAATATTCATTTATATTTCAAAATGTTTTTTTATTGTTGTTTTAAGAAGCTTATTAACTAAGCTTTAAGTAGGTGTTAAGCTTTTTGCCCTAAGGATCCATTTGAAAGCTTAATTTTAAGCTTGAAACTGCCCTTACAGGCTGTTTGATTCTCAGTTAGATTTTAAGAGCTTATTAGGATAATGCAGCTTTTGCTTTTGATTCTATGCTTATTTCTAAGTCAGGTTAACTTATTAGGTTAGGTTTAGTGTAAAAGTAGCTTATTAAGTCTTATGTTTAGCTTATTTCATGTTTTCAAGTTCTTAAGTTTTATATAAAAGCTAAAAAAAATTTAACTTTTTTCTGTCTTTTAAGCTGATTTTCAGCTTATTTAGTGCTTTTCATAAAAAGTTTCTTTTATTAAAAGTGCTTAATTTTAGCTTATCTACAATTTTGTTTTATAAGTTTTCAAAAAAAAAGGGAAGGTGGAAATCGGGTGTGAGCAAGACTCGAACCCCCGACCTCAACACCCTCAACACCCTCAACCTTTATAACAACACAACCACACACCTCACTACCAACATGACCTGGGGTCTTTTTCGTTATAGGATTACAAAATTTAATATTTGTACTCGATTTCCCATTTTAGCTTTATAAGCTGTTTTAGCTTTTTACACAGCTTATTCGATAAGCTGTGTAACCAAGCTTATTTTTCCTAGGTCCGTATTAGTTCAAGTTATTTTCCATAATTTTTTCAGAATTTTTATAGATAGTTTAGTGTTTTTTAACATTTATTTTTATTAAAAACTTTAAAAAATCATAAAAAATAGAAAAATACTCAAAAAAATATAATTCTTTTTTAGAAAATTTTCTTTTATCGTAAAGTTTCTAGGAAAAATAGTTTTGCTTTCGTAGGGTTTAATTTGCAAAATTTCAATTTTTAAAGAACGGGATTCGTTCCCGTTTACATTTTTTCGTGTTTTTAAGCTCATTTCAATCCGTTTTTGTTCTAGTTTTCTTTAAACTTACTTTTTAGTCAATTAGAGTCTATGTAAAAAGGAGATTATCATTTTAGGTTTATATTTGGAAATTTAGGGTTTTTAATCACCGTTTAGGGTTCTCGTTTTGCGTTTTTAGTTAAAGTTTAATTTCCCGTTATTAAAGTTAGGTTTAATTGTCCTTTAATTTGCTCTCTTTTAGGATTTTAGAAAACAAATCATCTTTGAACCAATTCAAATCATTGTCCAAACAACAAACGTGGTCTCAATTTCACAAATCGTTGGGACTTAACGACCCGGTAATCACTTACCGGTTAATATACGTATAATAATATTATATATAATTGTGAGAATTTTCCTTTCTTCCTTTGTCCTCAAGGGTAGTTTGGTAATTTTCTATTATATTATATTTTATTATTACGTGTATAAAATTATAACAATCAGGAAGTTTTGAGGTATTTGGTTTTAGAGCATATAATATTGCGTGAGGACACGACAATCACTTAGTTTGGGGAATTTTGATATGTGAGAAATCACATATCATTTGTATACCAAAAATAGCCCTTAAAAGATGAAATTGTATATAAAATGCTTGTATATTTCTTGTTTTATCTTTGTGAATGGGGTATTTGGGGGGGTTTTTTAAAAAAAAAAAAGGTACGGATAATGCCAAAATCACCAGAAAACAGTCAAAGCGGGAAACACGGGACACGGGAATGGAAGAAACACAATAAAAAAGCCGGGAGATTGCTATCAAAGAGTCAACCCAGGTCAATATATGGTCATCACCAAGAAGGACAAAACCTTTGAAAATACCACAAATACCCTTAATGTTAAACCAAATTCACAAAAAGCCCTAAAACCCTAACACCGTTATCTCTTTTATACTTAGGAGATAACGGTCGTTAAATCCCTATAAGCCATTAAAACCTTTACCCGAGCCCATATAATCCCATGGCCCAATTCCATTTCACCGAGCCCAAGTCAATCCTATACACACTCGGGTCAAATAAAGATATAAAAAGAAAAATAAATAAAAGGCGGGAAATACCGTTTTACTGTTTATCTTCATCCCTGATTTCACCGTGTGTAAAATCAAAGGGTAAATCCCAATTGATAGCATGGCTGAAAGATTCGAGTACTATGTGCCATCTCTGCAAAGAAAACGTCACCTCAAAGGCTCTCATTGGTCAATCCGGGACAAGGAGGACACACGTGGATGCAAGGAAACACACAAGGAAGGGAATTTTTGCACTAGATCCCTTATAAAAGAAGCACAAGTACTCTGACACACGGATTGCCACGCAGGCAATCCGTGTGCTCACTTATTTGATCCAAGGGCTACAAGATAGGATCCAATGATTGCAATTAAATGAAGGGACAAGATCAGTTTGAAGGGGAGCGTGTATTCAGACCTAGAAGCTTCTTCTCAGGCTATAAATACAAGACCTTCTCACTCACATTAGCATAGTTTTTTTAGCTTAGTAGTAGAGTTTTAGCTTATTTTAAATCATGTTTTAGCTTAATTGTTTTTAATCTCTTGTAATCTCTTTTTCATATCCTTGTAATCATTTTTCAAGTTTAATTAAAAATTCATGTTACATCTTTCATAATATTCTTAATTTTCATTATAAGTTCTCAGCTCAATATGCTTTAACTGTTAATAAGCTCGAATTCTACTTAAATACACTCAATCAAAGCTCTTATAAGTTTGTTTCAACCTCTAGAATTGATGCTGCTGTGAACAAGCTTGTTTAGTACTGATGTCACGTTTTAGATTATATTAGTTAATAAGCTTTAGACAAGCCTTATTGGTTAAGCTAAAAAGCTTAAGCTCAATTCTAAGTTCTATGAGAGTATTTAGATCATTGTTTAAGCTAGAACCAAAGGTGACACTTCACAATTTTAATTCTAAAAGCTTAATATGCTGATTTGCTTATTCTACTGCTTATTTTAGTGAAATAGCTTAATTGTGTTTGTTTGTGCTTGTTTAGCTGTAAATTAGCTTAGTTAATTCATATTAGTTGCTATAATATGTTTTTAAGTCTTAGTATAGTTAAAAAGACAAACAGTTAAGAAAAAATCCAAAAATATAGTCATTTTAAGTTCAGCTTATTTCTTCTGTTTCAGTGCTTAATATCTGTTGTTTTTAGCTTAATTGCTCTTAGTTAGCATAGTTATCAATCTATTTCAGCTTATTTCAGTCTTTAATAGCTTAAAAATGTCAAGTCAGTTTCTAAGGGAGTGTTTGGCACAAGCAGTTCCAACATAAGTTAGAACTGTTTAGCTGCCTTGTGCTTTTTAGTGGCTTTAGTAGCTCATAATAAGTCTTTTAAACAGTTTTAAGTAGGATTTAAACGCTTAATTTGTTTTTTAAGGTTTCCTCTAAGTATTGTGTTCATCTGTGGAAATATCATGTAGTAAAAAGCTTATTGGATAAAAATTTGGTTTAGGTGCTCTTTAGAGTTCATTTTAACTTTCATTTGATCTGATAATGCAGTAAGATTGGTTGTCAAAACCTGTCATTAGCAATTTTAAGTTTTGTTCTCAAAACCTGTCAATTGCATCAGCAGTTTTAAGTTTTAAAATTCAGTTTTTCAAATCCAAATTTAGTTTAGTTAAAGTTTGAATTAAGGTCTGAAATTCACATAACAAGCTCTTTGTAGTCTATTTTCAATTTGTCAAAGCTTATTTTTGCATTTGTAGCTTATATTCCATCTGTTTTTGAGCTGCAAATCATAGTTTTTTTCATTTGACAAAGTTTTAAAAATTTACATTTTAACCTGCATTTTTCAACAAGCTTTTTCTTAGCTTAACTGAGTTTCAAAATGTTTTTTAAAAGCTTTTCTAAACAGTCTTTCATCTCTACTTTTTATAAGTACAAGCCTTTTAGTCATAAGGTTCCATTAAGGAGGTTATTTATAAGCTCAAAGTCTGCCAAGTGTCCCTTTTGGTTTGTAGTTTTTCATTAAAAAGTTGTTTGGATTTTTAGCTTTATTCTTGTTTCCTTTGGCTTATCACTTGCTTAATCTGCTTATTAGATTAGACTTAGATAGCTAGTAGCTTTTAGTTCATAAATTTCAGCTTATTGTTAGCTTTTTGAGTTGTCAGTTTTAGATAAAAAGCCAAAAAGTAAAAAAATTAGTTAAGTGTTTTTCTTGATTTAAAAAGCCTTTTCAGCTTATTTTTCAGTTGTCATAAAAGTAGTTTTCACAAAAGTTGTTAGTTTCTAGCTTATTTACATCTTTGTTTTTAAACTTTTTCAAAATAAAAAAATTGCAAAAAAGAAAGGTCCAAGGACTCGAACCCTGGACCTCTCCCTTAAACACACACATACTTACCAGTTTGCTACATTAGCTCATCCGTTAGGATCTCCCTTTAGTTAATTTTTATACACGTTTCACCCTTTTAATTTAATAAGCTGTTTTTGCTTATTACACAGCTTATTCAATAAGCTGTGTTACAAATTATATTTTTCTTAGATTCTTCACTATTCAAACTACTTTTCATAATTTTTTTAGAATTTTTATAAAACGTTTAGTGATTTTTATATTTAATTTTCTTTAAAATCGTTTTTAATTTATAAAACAATATACAAAAGTCAAAAAAATAAAATTCTTTTTTAGAAAATTTTCTATAATCATATAGATCTAGAAAAATTTGTTTTTGCTTCCGTAGGGGGTTTAAATGTAAAAAATTTATTTTTTAAGTTTCACATTTTTCGTGTTTTTAAGCTCAATTCAACTCCGTTTTTGTTCTAGTTTTCTTTAAACTTTCTTTTTAGTCAATTAGGGTTAATTAAAAGTGAAAATTTTATTTTAGGATTATTTTTGGAAATTTAAGGTTTTTAGGTCCCGTTTTGCGTTTTTAGTTAAAGTTTAATTTCCCGTTATTAAAGTTAAGTTTAATTGTCCTTTAATTTGCTCACTTTTAGGATTTTTAGAAAACCAAATCATCCTTCGAGTCAATCCAATCATTGTCCAAATAACAACGTTTGTCTCAATTTCTAATCTTGGGAAAACGACCCGGTAATCACTTATCGGTTAAAACGTGTGGTATTTTTGTAAGATTTTTGCTCTAAATCTTTGTCCTCAAGAATTTTAGTAATTTTCTTTATACTTATATATTATACGTATATTATATATTGATTTTCACGACAGTAATCAGTTATAATGCTTTGCACGTAAAGAATACGAAAGAATTTTTATGTGTCAAACCGCAAAAGAAATTTGGAATACTTTATTAATCACCCATCAAGGGTATGATCAAAGTCCAAAGTAACAAAATAGATCTTCTGTTCAACAATATGAACACTTACATCCTGAAGAGGAATCAATAGATAATGTCTTTGCTAAATTTAACACTATTATTACTAGTCTAAAAGTACTTGATGAAGGTTTTTCTAGCAAGAATTGTGTTAGGAAGTTTCTTAGGGCATTACATCCAAAATGGCGCGCGAAAGTCACGGCGATTAAAAGAAACAAATAATCTAACACCTTAACTCTGACGTACTATTGAAACTTAAAAGTTTATGAAGAAGTAATAAAGAAAGATTTCGAAACGGTCAAGGCAAGAAAGAAAAAAGTAGATCTCTTGTATTAAAGGTGAAAAGGAAAGTAAGTGATGAAGATAGCTCAAGCTGTAACAACTGAGAATTTTCGGAATTTTAAAGGACGATTTTAACCTTTGACTTTTCACGTCCGATTTGACTTTTTTGACTTTTGGTCATTTATTGTCGAATAAAAGCAATTATCGTGTGGCCGGAAAAAGTTTCGGAACTCTTCAAATAATAAATCATATTTATTATTATATTTCTCAAGTGGAAGTTATTTTTAACTTATTTGCTTGAAAACGAAAAAGATATATGTTATTTATAAGCTGACGTATTGAAAACGAACCACTAAATCGCATTATCACAACTCGGGCTCTAAAGCAATTTGATGTAAAACGATGTTCCTGACAACTTTTTAGTTTTGACCGAGACCCGAAAACAATCAGAAGGTGACTGAAATGCCCTCGCAAAAATTTTGAACACAACGCGTACCGACCTAAAATAATTAAATTTATATTTAATTATCATAATTTATTAAATAAAAATATTTAATAAATTAATTATCTTGTTAATCGAAAACGTTTGTTAAAAACGCAATTATTAAAGTTAAAATTCGTTTTACGGATAAAGTTTATCAGAAAAATATATAAATAAATAACAAACGTTTTAAATAAATTTTGTAAAACAATTGTGAAAACTAGTCGTGTAAATACTCATTTTTATCAGAAAAATGATTTGGAAAACAATGGCGCAAGTTTCGTGTGTTGAATCATCCGTTAAGTCATTCAAACGAGTCCCGAACCGATACTTATCAAAACTATAATAAAAACTTACACTTTTAACCCCATACTATTTGAACTTGTCACAATTAATATATATATATATAATTTCTTTTACATTTCATTTCATTTTTTTCATATATACACACATACTCCTCACTTTCCCTCTCAATCCGGCAGCCCCTCCCCTACCGCCGGATTCCGGCCACCGCCACCACGCCGCCGCCGGAAAACTTTTCGACGGACTTTTCCGACCGAATCCAAAAAAGGCTCCTCATCGTCCGATCTATCCAACCACTATCAACCCCCGTCGTCCACTCGCCACTGCCACCTCCTCCGCCATCAGCACACACTACCACCCAACACCATGGTGCTATCTGTACCTATAATAACCTACGGGGAGATTGAGGAAATACATAACAACCCCAAAGGGGACCTTAAGGATTGAATTTAAAACACCTCGAGGAGCTTTCGGGTTGGGATTAACAAACACGTGTTGTAGCGATTTGCAGGTCGAACACCGCCTACGGCTGGGGGTGACGGTATATGTGTTAAACACCAAAGTGGTGCGCGTGATTGTTGGTTAAGCAGCCGTGGGGTGCGTCGGTTCGGTATGAAACGAAAGGTGTGTTGTGTTTAATGGCAGCACACGAGGGTGCGTTTGTTTTACAAAACCACCAGTCAAGGTGCTTATCGTTTTTTACTAAGCAACCGAAAAGGGAGTTGATTCCGTGGTGGAACCACCACATATATAGGGTGCTTTGTTTCGGTTATAAAACCGCCACGGGGTCCGTTTGGTATTTAATCTGTCACGGAGAAGGTGTGGTCGGGTATCGGGTCAGCCACCGATTATAGGTGCGTTTGGCCTGTGACAGTCCCCGAAACGGGTGCGTTTGAATATTAACAGCAGTGGGGTGTTTGTTTTTGTTATTACAAGATTAGGGAGCGTTTGGTTCCAGTTATAAAACCACGCAGCGGGTGCGTTTTGGTTTGACATTAAGCCCCAAGGGTGCGTTTGGATTAACAGAAAACAGGATTTTAAGTGTGTGTGGTTAAGCATAGTAACAGACAAGGGTGCGTTTGGTTTCTGCGGAAAGCAATAAGGTGCTTTTGGTTGGACTGTTTTAACAGAAGGGTGTGTTTGGGGTTGGCTGGATTACAGCATCAAGGGTCGTGGATGGTAGAAACTCGCACAAGGGTGCTCTGGTAAATATAAATCAACATAATAAAAGATTGCATTAAGATTTATATATATTAAAAAACGAAAAATTTTAGTGGTTAAAAATGGTTAAATAAATACTATGTTTATTAGTTTGTGAGTTTAGATATAATAACGTGAATATATATATGATATATCTGAAACAAGCGGGAGTTGGAAAAATGGAAACCCGAATAAATTGCAACATATATTGAATAAGGGAAAACATTAAGCTTTACGAATATGGAAAACATTAAGTTTTATGAATGTGGGAAACGTTTTAAAACGGAAAGTTATGACGAAATTTGTATTAATTTTAAATGTTATAGCACTGACATTAATAAAGCTTATATTATTTTAGAAACGGATAAAGGGGACCAAGTTATATTTTAAAAAGATACATTAACTTGTATTATACAATAACCCGACCAATGAACGAAAACTATACTTTTACATCGAGGCAACTGTTTTAGACACAATCTATCGTAGAAACGAAATATAATTTATAAAATATTATTTTATATTTTATAATGGTTATAAAAGTAACAAAACATCGGTTGATTTAAATCATAACGTTAAGACATGTGTCTACTTTTATTCAAAGTCTTCTTTAATTAACTGAATTGGTGGTTCAAACTAATTGAGGTTAATATTTACACCCACATATTATATAATACTAGACAAAAATATTATATATTTTTTTCATTAAACTTCGGATTCTTTTTATTGTTATATAACTCACGTAACGAGTTAATATAAGGGTTTATTTTGAATGATATATAAAGAATATATTACATACTTTGCGTTTACTTTCGATTTATTTTATTTAACCAACCACCAAACCATTACAACTTAAATCTAAATCTTTTATCAACGTGTCGCGTTGACATAACTACCCATCGGGAAACCCAAATTCATTTTACCTATGCTATGGGTCAGTAACCGTTAAGTAAGCTGCAACTTCTTGATCGAGCCGCTTCGTCTTCCGTTCGTGTTGTGCATATTAGATGCCTATCTGTCAATCGTTCTACATCATCAATGTGAGTTTATAGCCCCATGTTTTACTTGTTTTACATATATTTTTGGGGTGAGAACATGCTTGTTTACAAATGCATTTACATGATTGTTTACAAATTGGTTTACATACTCATTTACATAGCTCGCTATGGGATACATTACTTGACTTCATTTTTGGTCACGAATGCATATTTTATTTGAAAAAGGATTGACGGATTAGCTTAAAGCGGATGAAGCTGGATGAGAAAGAACGATACTGCCCGGGTGTTCTTAGGAGAGGACACCGTAACGGGAGTACATATTTTTACTTTACTGCCCGGGTGTTCTTGGAGGGGACACCGGTAACGGGAGTACATATTTTTACTTTACTGCCCGGGTGTTCTTGGAGGGGACACCGGTAACGGGAGTATATATTCTTTAAATCACTGCCCGGGTGTTCTTGGAGGGGACACCTGTGATGGGTATATATAAGTCTACGTCACAGCGTCATGAACTGTAAATCACTTGGAGGGTGAGCGCGAATGTTATGAAATAGATCTATTCGGGTGTGGATCCCTGTTCGGGTGATTAGCCGTATCGCTGGTAAGAAACTTTATAGCCGTGATGTCCCAGCAATATATAAACTAGATCTATCGGGAATGACATCCCCTGTTCGGTGATTAGCTATCACTAGTCAACGAACGTTAAAACATGGACGATTACGATTGGTTGGGACTACATTGCCCCAACAAATACACAATGATATTACTATATCTTGGTGCATCGGAATTCATAATTAGAGTAATTGTAATCATTGTTTTATACTCACATGGATATTTACTGTGCCTTGAATAAAGTGGCAATACATACTTGAAACATTTGGTGACATTAAATTGGTCATGCATTCTTTATAAATCTTTGGGATAAGATTGGTACTTTTGGTGACATAAAATGTGTCGTGCATTCTTTATAAATCTTTGGGATTTTTTACATGGTACTGTGATGACACAGTGGACAAATACATTCATTTGAAACTTACATTTATATTTAAACTAACCTATGAACTCACCAACTTTATGTTGACCGTTTTAAGCATGTTTTTCTCAGGTAATATAGATACTTGGCTTACTTGAAGTGCATTGGAGTCTTTACATTCAAGTTTTTCATGGTGATGCAATTATGTTAAAAAAAAAAACAAAGTACCACAAAATGTATATCAATTTCAAGGAAATCAACGAGATTATTTTTCAAACGACACATTTAGAGGTCGTTCTCTTGTATCTAGCGCTGTGTATTATGAAGTAACTCCCCCGGACATACTTCCGCTGCGACACGCATTTTTGGGGGTGTTACAGATTGGTATCAGAGCACTGGTTATAGAGAACTAGGTTGCATATTTTACCCTAGACTATAACCGTTTTCACAAACATTGCATCACATCAAACATTTTCAAAGTGCATACACGCTACTTGCTTATGTGCTTACATTACGTGCTGCATTAAGTGCTTACGTGACATACATATATATAATATATATATATATATGCTTGCATTCCTTTCGCGTATATCGTACGCTTATTTATATAAGAGTTATTATATAAATACCAGAATATTTTTAAGACATTGTGGGTTGCACAATGGTCTCATTCTACTCGTCAGACATTGTGAGTTGCGCAATGGTCTCACTTCGTTCTCAGACATTGTAAGTTAAACAATGGTCTTTAAGAATATTATTTTTCTTCATAGCTTTATACAATATCGTATTACGTGGAGATCATCATAAATTTTTGTTTACATGGAATTATGTATGAATCTAAGTATTACAAGTCTTGTATGGGCGGAACTTGTAATATGAGGATTGATATGATAATTGCTATGTTAACAAAGCCCGTCACAGTTCTGTTTACATAGGATTATGTATGAATCTAAGTATTTACACTTCCTTGTATGGGCGGAACTGTAAATGGAGGATTATATGATAATTGCTATTTGACTGGGGTGGAATTTTCATCGAGACTTTACTGATTACTCTAACCGTGGTACTCAATTAACGATCTTGAAAACTATGTGATTTCCCTGATAGTTTTACTCCCCGTCTTCGAAGACGAGTTTGGAACACTCGTCCCATACTCATTAGAGCATCGGCATCGTCATGTCATCCACCACCTTAAAAATTTTGTGAGTACGCGTATTGTATCAGAAATTATTAAGTAGGCTGATTTATAATCTCTTTATTTGAAAGGATTGGGACGCCTCTTCATTTAAATAAATAAATTGTAAATCACCGAACCATAAGTTTATCAATTTATTATTTACATAAATTGGGACGCTTCTTTATGCAAATAATAAATTATAAATGAGTGGGCTTAATGGTATCCAATATGACACGAGTATGAACTCAAACCCGATAATCACCGGAATCCGTTCAAAAGATCTAGAAGCACAATCACGTCTTACCACTCAGCGGAATCTTAAGGCCTCGCTTGAACTACCTTATCTCATTCTTAAGTTACTTTTGCCGTTACAAAACCTTGCGATCATGAACTGATTGCGGAGCTAACCGACTTATGCACTCTTGAGCTGATGAACTTGATTCATCCTGGAACTAACGACTGCGTACAATATTCCACCGTCTATCGCATAAGCTTTCTCACGAGCTCCTCCCATTCGTTGACCTTTATTCTGGGGATGTTATTTCTCGAAATATCCTCATTCTCTGCATTCCATCACCGTTTGTTATAGTTATTGTTTTTATGTATCCTTATACTTTTGATTCGCGACTCCATGTGTTTATGCTATGATTTTCAAATAATTAAAGTGAATAATTATTTTTAATGAAGGTTTTTGATGATTTCGGATATATAACTTGTTCTTGTTGAGAGTATGTGAGAATTGTGAGTTGCAATAAAAATGGCAATGAGGTTATGTATTATAGTGGTTTTGGTCGAATAGTTTTGGCGTAAAAGAATTTTGGATAGTTTGGAAAAATATGGTGGTGTTATGGTCAAGTTTATGTTCAAGTCCATGGGTGATTTATAAAAATATAGTTGTTGGTCCGAGTTTTAAAATGAGGGTGAATGAACGTTTAAAATGTGTTTCGAAAGGTTGTTAAGAGTCGAAAGTCTCTGAGAATATTCGTGGAGCTTTTTAATATTGAAACGAAGGTTTAGGAATTTTTCTAAAAATGATAAGTCGTTGTCGTTGGTTATTTCTAAATATAGCAAGTTTTTATATATATTTAGCAAGCTAAGGATTTTGGTTAGATGCTAGGGTTTCAATAATTCGTTTTTGGAAATGTGGAAACGATTAGATTAGGGGATGCTATTAACGTCTCGAAACTAAAAACTTTTCTAAAATGAAAACTTTCTATAAATAGTAACTTTTCGTAAGAACGTCGTAACATCTTCATAAACTTAATAAGTTCGTAAAAACACATTTTTGTTGACTAAACTAAAGCACAAACATATATGGTTGTCTATTTCCTTATTAAACGTTGTGTGCAACGTTTCGTTATTATTATTATTTCTCGTTCTACGGCGCGTCTATTTATTAGTTGCGGTTAGAGCCGTTCGGTTATACTTTAATTCGCACCGTCTGCTTATGGTGTGTTGAGCCATGATTCATCCTCGTACTTCCTAAGTAAGTTGAATACTTACATCCTTTAGCCTCGTCCGATGATTAATCGTCGAACCTTACAGATATCAGAAACCCGACTCCGCCTCTAAACATTTGAAACCCTTATACAGACATACCCACGCGCCTACACTTTCTCCTTTGATGGTTTCACTATTAAGAGACTTTCTTTATAACGCGTTTATATCAATCATATAACTTGTAATGATATTTTTCTAAGGTACTTATTCTGATGGATTAAATATCCTGGTCAAACCTAGCCAAAATTTATGCATATTAAGAAGTGTCGAAAAATCGAATTTTGCTGAATAAAGTATCAACGTCATGTCTAAAACTAGTTATTTAAAAATCTTAAATCTTTTCTTGGACACACCATCGGTTAACAAAAATCGAATCCCGGGACGGGATTCCTTTTAAGGGGTAGGTAATGTCACACCCGGCAATTTTCGGAAATTTTAAATTACTATTTTACCCTTTGACTTTTTAACCTTTTACGGTCACATAAAAACGAGCGTAGCCGGTAAACTTTTGAAACGTATTTAAATAATAAATCATAAATATTATTATAATCCCTCATTTACAAATTTATTTTTGAAACTTATTTGACTTAAAAACGAGAAGATATATGTTATTCCTAAGTTGACTTATCAAAAACGACCCGCTAAATCTTGTTTTCACGACTCGGACTCTAAAGCAATTTGATGTAAAACGACATTCCGGACAACTTTTTAGTTTTGCCCGAGACCCGAAAACAAGCAGAAAATGACCGAAATACCCTCGCAAAATTTTGAAAACAACGCGTACCGACACAAAAATAATTAAATTTATATTTAATTATCACTTGTTATTAAATAAAAATATTTAATAAATTATTTAATATTTTATTCAAAAGCGGTTATTTAAAAACGTGAATGCTCAAGTTAAAGTTTATTTTTCAGACGAAGCTCACCCGGGATACCTAATAAATAGCAAAAACATTTTTAATCAAGTTTTATAAAAACATTTATAAAATAAGTCATGTAAATACTCATTTTTATGGGAAAAATCATTTGGAACGCAATGGCGCAATTTTCGTATTTTGAATCATCCGTTAACTTACCGAAACGTGTCCCGAACCATTATTTAACGAAACTACACTTCCGGTCCCTGTGCTAATATTTACCCGAAAGCCCCTCAACTATTATACACCTTACACATTGTTTTTCCAAACTTTCAAAAGTATATATACCCAACCCTAATTAGGGTTTCTTCATTTTTTCATAACCATCACACACACACTTCACCCCCTCCCCCTCCTTATAATTTTTCGGCGCCTCCCTCTCTTTTCCGGCCAGATCCCGGCCGGATTCCGGCCATCCACCGCCGCTGCCACACCACCAGTCGCCCGACACCATCACCCCCGTCACCTCCACGACATCAACATCACCACCACATCATCTCCACCATCAAACGACAACCACCTCATCATCATCGTCGCCATCTCACAGCCCCACAACACCACCTCCATCCCCGCTGCCTCCACGCCACCTCCACCATGGTTGCCACCAACAGCCGACACCACTACTCTCTCTTCGCCACCATCGTCACCACCCTCGACATCTCCACGCGCCACCACCATCTACTCCTTCTCGCCACTCAGATCCACCAGCCACCACCTTCATCACGTCATCACCATCCGATCACCACCGTCATCATCTCCTCTCCACCACCTGCTGCCACCATCGTAACCAACATCATCACAGCCGCCACTCCATGGCACAACCACCACACCACTTCGACAACCTCCCCACCGTCATCTTGTCACCACAGCCGTTGCCATCTCGGCACAGCCGTGGTCGTCACCACTCCAAGAGAATAAAGATGTTCGGGTTGTGTTAATATGGTTTAGAGTGAGGGCACGATTAGGATATGTGTTTGATTTGTATAAGCCGATTACTAATCTAATTAGTTATAAAAACCGGATTTAAAATGGTGGTTTAAATTGGTTAATAAGTATTAGTTATTATTTTCATTTTGTGTTTATTAGTCGTTAAGGGTGTGTTTGTTTGCTGAGTTTACTACCTTAAGGGGGCGTTTGGATATGGGTTTTATAAGTAGAAGGAGTGTTTGGTTTTGGGGTTAACAGCCCCAACAGGGGCGTTTGGTTCTGTGGATAACAGCCAAACGGGCTGTTTGGTTCAGCCATTAGGGTGCGTTTGGTTCAGCTCATATAGAGCGTTTGGTTTTGCGTTTAACAACGCATAGGTTGTGTTTTGTTTCATTTATTCGGGTTATATACTTTGTTAGATGTATATTGGAACGTGGATTGATTAAGGGGGAAAAACACTGATTTTGGTAAAAATGGAAACATCGTATAAACGAATAGGTCATGCCGAAATTTCTATAAATTCTAATACTTAGTAATTTTTACTATAATCCTAATATTTTAGAAACCCGATAAACGGACAAATATATATAGTCTTAAGATTTTTAATCTGTAATTATACAATAATCCGACAACAAACGAAAGTCATACTTTTACAAAAGAGACAACTATTTTAATTACAACCCGTTAAGAAAACGAAATATTAATTTATAAAATATTATTTTATAAATTCACGACTTGAAGATAAAATAATAACTTTTGTAAAAACTTTGAAAACATCGTTTACTTAATTCATAACTTTAAAAACGTGCGTTTACTTTTACACAAAAACTGTTACTAATTAAATTGGTGATTTCCGAAAACCTGTCGAATTATATTGTTACAATTATTTTTCTTACGTTTCTTATATAATACTTGTAAAATATTATATATTGCGACTTATTCTTTGGTTGTTTGTCTTTATTATATAATTCACCATATGAATTATATAATTGTTTCTTTTTCATATGTAATATATACGGAATATATTACACACTTTGCGTTTGCTTTTCGATTTATTTTATTTAACCAACCACCAAACTCTTACAACTTGAAACCTCAATCCTTTATCAACGTGACGCGTTGATGTACTTATCCATCAGAAAACCCTAATTCATCATCCTAAGCTAGTGGGACTTAGCCGATAAGTTAAGCTGCATCTTCTTGATCGAGCCGTTTCGTCTTCCGTTTGTGTTGTGCATATTAGATGCCTATCTGTCAATTGTTCTTCAACATCAAGGTGAGTTCATAGCCCCACGTTTTACTTGTTTTACATATACTTTACTACTTTTGGGGTGAGAAACATGCTCGTTTACAAACTCGTTTACGTTACTGAATTTCAAACTCGTTTATACGTTGATTACAAACTCGTTACATGATTGATGTCACTCTCATTTTTACTTACGGATTTAAGTGCTTTAAGCTTTTACGAAAACGTTGATTACTTTTACATTGGACAAAGTGTTTTCTGTTATCGTTTCCTGTTTATGTGTTGCTAAGTTTTGCTTAAAAACAACTATTGCCCGAACTATCATGAACCGTTAGTCACCTATGGCCAATTAGATTGGTTAAGTGAGCGCGAATGAATAAATAGATCTATTGGGACTAATTACCCCTATCTGGTTTGGTTCTAAATTAGCTGCGAACAAACAGATATATGTCATGTCGATTGTGCGTTGTGGTGGTCTTTGGTTTGGGACACCAGTTAAGGGCAGGAATACTATATGGCATGATATGATATGCCCTGTTGTTATTAGCATCGGTGTCATGAGCTTAGTGCAACAATAAATACATGCATGTTAAGTTGTATTTGTTATAACGGTCACATGTGCTTTGTATGTGAAATCGTAAACTGCTAAGATTGTCACATGCGCTTTGAATTCTTGTGGTCCACACTACTTTGGCTGAACATTTCCAATTACTAAACACTTTTCATAATACTTTGAGTGAAGCTGTACTCACT
>BQNB010116859.1:5084-18309 GCA_026074375.1 Tanacetum coccineum
TTAAGTGTGGATTTTGATGAAGAGTTATATCCGCACATGTTGATAGCGATCGCGGGTCATCGATGGGTTATTGGGCACGGCCTGCGTCTGGTCGTAATGAAGTGTGCCGAGTCCCCAGAGCTAAGGCAGGCATTCGCTGATGTTGTGTCCGCATGACTTGTTAAAGGTATGAGCGAAGGTCTGAAACACAATATAGAGCATGGGAAGGCCGGCCAAGACTTAGCGGCTGTTGAAGCATATGACCCTGAGGCTGATAGCAAGTATGTCAAGGCCCTCCAAGACCCGAAGGATCTGAAGTATCCATTGGTGGATCAACTAGAGAAATTGAAGGATGCCTCTATGGAGTTAATCATGGCATCTTTACACTTAGAGAGTGATTCCGGAGAAGATGCCCCCAGTGGATCCGTGACCTTCGCCCTAGTTCCTCCCAACTAAAGATCCCCATATACCCCGAGGTACGCGATCCTGAAGATCCCTGGGCTTTTAAAGAAGAGATGTTGTTGGAGGATGCCATTGCGGCTAACATAAGCCGTGCTGAGAAAAAGAAGAAGTGCAGGGTGGTTTGTTGCACCCATAGGATTGGTTCTACTCATCATGCCAGATTCGACGGCATCCCCGTATCCGCGCCTACCATCGCTCCCCAGGGGCTGGCGATTCTGTTGGCGGATGCCGCCACACAGACCGAGGTGGCTGACGAAGAAGATGAACCACATCCAAGACTACAGCGATCCATCTCTTTACCACCTTTTTATAATTTGGAGTGGAAATAGTGCAACCTGTTGTACTTAGACAATATTTTGATGTAATGTACCCACGGATGGCCGTGGGTAACCATATTGTACATTAGTTCCCTGTTTATTAGTAATGTGGCTCGTGTTTGCACGTGTAGTGACTTATATGCTCCATGGGAGTCTTTGCCTATGTAGCTAACGTCTTAGGTACACAACAAGCGAGGATACATAATCCATGGCCGTTGGGGTTGCAACCCTCTTACACGGCAAGCAATTATTAGGGTGCTTAACCTTTAGATATCCAAAGATATCCATTATTTTGTATATGCATTTATGGAATAACAAGTAAATTATACTAAAGAAAAGAAAGATTTACTTAGAAAATTTTTCATATAAAGAAGTCGCAGGGTTAGCTAGACCCCACAGAGTTTTATTCATAACTTAAAAACAAAGTAGAATAAAAATACATGGATTACTTTATTAGGAGCCCTAATCATAACGCAAACTCATCCATGTCATTGCTTAGAGATAACATTTCTTGAGATTGGCGATGTTCCACGTCCGCGGAAGGACCGTTTAGTCCATAGACCCTTTTCCTGTACGTCAATCTCTGAGTGCTTCGTGATCATTTGTCCTTCCACTTTGGGCAAATATCCCCCATCCACAATATGACTTGCATCATTACTATGATAGACAAAGTCTCCTGGTCTAAAAGTAACACCTTGGACCTTAGCATTGTAGTACTTTGTCATTTTCAATTTGGCCTTGGCTTCACGAATTACTACACGTTCATGCCTTTCTTTCAGTAAATCCAAATTCAGTCGTAGCTCCTCATCATTGTGCACGGCGTCCACTACTGCGGTGCGGTACGTTGGCATTCTGACTTTCGCAGGTATGACGGCCTCTATTGCATAGGTCAAGGAGAAAGGGGTATCATAGTGACTTGACTTAATTATCGTACGATTGGCCCAAAGGACATAGGAGAGTTCTATCTACTTCTTGTTTCCTTTGCCCAGGAGGACCTTAATTCTCGCACCCAAGCTCTTATTTCCTCTTTCCACGAGTCTATTAGACTACGGATGTTTCACTGAGGCAAAGTGTTGTGTGATGTTCAACTTTTCACACCAATCCTTGAATGGGTTATCGCTGAACTGTTTACCGTTGTCTGAGACTATCCCTTCCGGAAAGCCGAAGCAGCACACTATGTTATCCCACACGAACTTTGATAAGTGCTTAATTACACATATCTTTTACCCCTAAAAACGAGCTTAAATGACCAAAAACAGACAAAAACTGCCAAATATATGTTTGTTTTGCATTTGTATTGTGCAGGAAGTGGATATCAACAAAAAGACAGAAAACCAAGCCAAAATGACAAAACTGAGCATGGAATGGAAAAGACTGTGCAAAATCAAGGCCAAAGTCCAAAAATGCCAAAGTCAGAGTCAATACTAAAGAATCAGCAGTCAAACCGGAGCCGGAACTGAAGAATACTATTGGATGCAATCTTTACCCATCTGATGGGCCGGGAAAGCCCAATAGTATATCTATGAAGACTGTGAAGACCAAATGGGCCCTCAATCAATTACAACAGCCCATTTGTGTGCAATCGACAAAGACTGTGAAGACTTTGAAGGCCCGATCCTAGCCCAGTTACAGCCAATCTCAGCCATTGTACACACAAAACCCACTTCATAACCTTATTGGGCTTGAAAAAGCCCAATAACCAAGCCTAAACCTTATTGGGCCCAAACCCAAACCCAGTGGGCCCAATACAAGCCCAATGGGCCCAACACAAAACCCAAGCCCAAAATCCATTTTTATAAACTTTAGGGGCTAAATTGCCAAGTTTGAAAGTTGTTTTTATAAAGAAAAATAGAAAAATAAAACACAAGGGCTGTTTTTGCAACTTTTCAAAACTCCTTTTTTTTCTTTTAAGTTATAAAACGCAGGGGCCAAATTTGCAATTAACCAAAACCTTCTTTATTTCTTTTGTTAATAAAACCACAAGGACTTAAGCTGCCACTTTTGAAACTTGTTATAACTAATTTTCGGCTTAAAAGAAAATGAAAAGAGAAGAGAGTTGAGGGACTTAAATTGCACCTTCTCCAAAGATTACTTTTAAACCCTGCAACCATAACGTACCCTTTCCCACTTACCCGCCAAAACCAAACCACCCTCCCCCATGGTTTACAGCTCACCCCCACCTTCTCAGTACTCCTACTACAGCTATACTCACTATCCGACACTCAACCATCAAAACCTTATAAACCCCTCCACGCTGGCAATCTCATAACCCGAGCCCCAATCAATGGTTGAGTTGAGTTGTAATGTGATCCAAGGGCCTAGGATTGCTTGTATGATTTTCTACACACCCAACTAGCACATGAGAAGACCAAGACTTCCAAGAGACTTGTATAAGAAGAGCCAAGAACAAGCCGAAGCCCACACACCATGTTACACATGTTTTAGTTTAAAATGTTTTAATTTAAGTTTTTCTTTAAGCAATTATTGTATTCAGTTCCTTTTTTAAGTTTATGTTGTAAGTTTGTTTGTTTTTAATAAAAAAGTTAAGTGTTCTCTTGATATCGCTACTGTTGGAATTTAAAAATTCATACAAGCTTTTAATTCTGTTTAAATTTACATAACAATGTCTCAAAGTTGTCACACTTTACTTATAATCTAATTTCTTGGCCATTACCTCACTTAAAAAAGTCAAAAACCCGAAATTTATAATTTAAGGAGGTGTTTGGCATTGCTGCAAAATGGGTCAGTTTGGGGGATTGCATGGGTCAAGTTCACTCAGCCAACTTTGGCTGAGTGTGTGATGTTAATTAAGCCACTTAAATTACCCATTTTGATTTGAAAATAAGTTTTTAGGTTTATTGTAGATTCTGTCAAATTTTCAAAAAGCCAACTTGAGCTTAAAGGCTTAAGCTGCTTATGCAGCTTAAGCACACCTAGTTGTGTGCTTGTTGTGTTGTTTCTAGCCGTTTTTTTTTGGGTAAAGGTTACCCCGGTAAAGTATAATAAAACCAAAAAAGTTAAGTACAAATGGAATGTGGCTAAAATACCACATTAACCTCAAGCAACACAGCTTGATAAACACCTAAAACTAGTGCTTATGACATGCCATAAACACTTACAACTCTAGAGACAAATAATTGCAACTAGAACAAAAGACTCAAATGACACAAGCTAACCAGCAGCAGCCGTGAAAGATGAACTTTCACCAGTTTTTGTATTTGGGAATAAATTAGCCGTTTCATCATATACATTTTCAATATCTTCCTCTTCATCTTCTTCTTCATTCAAGGCAGAATAAGAATTAGACGTGATGATATTATCGTTCTTAGAAGAATAACCTGTAGTCTTCGACATAGTTGGCGACTTAGATGCATTACCCTCATTAGTAGCTCCCTTCTTTGGTGCACTTGTAATCGCCTTTGGCTCATATCTAACATTTGGTTTAATCGAAGGACCAGCAAACTGACCAACATTAGTAGACTTGGATTTACCTTTCCTCTTCTTCTTTTTACCCGCCGTTTGGAAACCATCATTTATCTTCTCAACAGTAGGAGTAACAACATTTGTAGTAGAAACAATAGAAGGACTCACCACCTTTTTAGGGCAATGGTCCTGAACATGACCAAATATCTTACATATATCACATATGGGCGGCCTCCATTCATACTCAACACAGATGGTTTCTTTAATGAAATCATCCACAGTAAGGGAAGGAATACCAATAGTAACAACATCCACGAGGTCAACCTCTGAATTTACCTCAATTAAGCATCGAGCAAAACTACTCATACCTCACGAATCATTACACATGGAACTTGTGTATGAATCAAGCATAATAGGTTTGCCAATGAATGTAGCAATTAAACTAATACCATCTTCTTCAAAAACTTGAATAGGGACATCATGCAATTTAACCCATATCGGAATGCGAGTCAATTCTTCTTTAAGCAATCTAGTATCCATTGACCATTTCTTAAGAATGATCGGAGAATTGCGTATCAACCAAGGACCACCCTCAAAAATAGCTTCTAATCCAGCCTGTGAATCAAATTTAAAGAAAAAGAAGCCTTTGTTATTCATCATAATCCTTTTCAGCCCATGTTTCGCCCAGTTGTTTCTAGCATAGTATTCAACAACCGGAAACGCCATTCTCTTTCCAATAAAGTAACCATATAAAGTGTGTTCAAAACGAGTACTAACCTTTTCGACAACTTTACGGGGAATAGAGATATTATCACCATCAAAAACGGGATCAGCCACCAAGTGTCGAAAGTTAGAATTAACTTTTGGTTGATCCTTAGCACTAGCACCCGCAGCTCCAGCATAAGATGTTGACTTGGTATTGATGTCCACAGACTGAACAATAGGGTCATTAGGCATTGTGGATTCATCAATATTAAGATTTGTTAAATCATCTACATGTGAAACCTTACAAGGGATCACATCAGCATTAGTATTATCAGCCTGAATTGAATTACATATGGTATCTAATGCATCCATGATTGCCATACGTTCATCATTAGTCATCCTGGATAATAACTCATCATGTTTACCAGCTTCAATACTCTTAATTAACAAGTGCAAGTCACCAACAGTTGTTAATGGAACTCCAAAAGTGGCAGCAACATCAACATTACACAGCCCTCGGGGCATGTTAATAGTAGCAGTAAGAGACACCAAAGGAGAAGAGTTACTCACCTTTGGATTTCCATCATCCCTAACATCCTTACAATGCTCTATAATAGCAGAACCAAATCAAATCAAACAAAAAAAAACCCTAAAAACCTTAAACTAATAAAACAAGAAGAACGATAGCAAGTAACTTTGAGATCCACGTCAATCCTGATCGAAACCCTCAGCATAGACTAAGGAATCAAGATAAAGCATAAGAATAGAGCAAAATCATCTAATAATAAAATATGACGATACCCTAAAGAAAAGTTACAATTGTTGCAAGCACCAACCAGATCTCTAAGTGTTAAATTAATACAATTAAATCACAAGGCGACTAAGCAAATTTATAAAACAAAGGTCGGTTAGATTTCACCCAACAAGCGTCGGCAAGAATCAAACAAAACCTTTATGATAAAAAGTGTATAGACCTACGTGATTAACTAGAATTAATTCAAAACAAAAGTAGGTTAACAAAATTGCAAAGATTAGAACAAGAATTTAGGATGATAGGGGATTGCCATATTTCTCTAGTGTTTAGGGTTTTATCGTAAAAATTGGTTTAGGGATAATAAAAGTTGTTTGGTATGAATTTCTCAGATCACATAATCCGCTTAGAGTGGTCCAACACACCTTAGCCACGGCTTTAGAAATGACCGCCTGTAAAGAACCCCTTCCAATAATTCATACTGTCTAGCCTTGATATGGAGTTTGCTTGCCTATTTTCTATTGTCTGGAAGGGTCCCATCTTTCAAATATTCCATTATCGGTGTCATCCATGTTGGTCTATCTTCCTCTACCACTGTCGCCACTTCCTTCTCTTGTATGGATTTTTCTTTAAGTACTTCGACCAAGACCTGTTTTGATAAGTGCGCAAAGCTAGTTGACGCAATCTTGCTTAGGGCATCCGCTTTCTTGTTTTTACTTCTTGGGACTTGGCTTATGGAAAAGTTAGCGAAGCCGCTGACCAGGCTTTTAGCCTTCTCAAGGTATTTGATCATATTTTCTTCTTTGGCGACGTATGTCCCTAGGACCTGGTTCGCCACCAGCTTAGAGTCTATACTCACGTACACATTGCGCACTCCCATCTGCGTTGCGATCCATAGGCCAGCTATTAGTGCCTCATACTATGCCTCGTTGTTAGAAGCGGTGAACTAAAACCTTAGCGCATAGGTAAACTCCGTTCCCTCCGGGCTTGTCAGTATTAGGCCAGCACCTGATGATCCATCCGTGAACAGTGTCCACGGCTCTTGCGGGGTTTCAACCACTGACGTATTTGGTGGAGCTTCGTCCGACTTCTCTACAAGGAAATCCGCTAGGATCTGTCCTTTCACAAATGTCTTTGGCCAGTACGTGATATTGTGTTCTCCCAGCATGATGCTCCATTTTTGTAATCGCCCTGCTACATCAATGCGTGATATTATTTGTTTGATGGGTTGGTCAGTGATAATTGCGGTGCGCTTGGAAGTATATTCGTAACCACTTGGCGGCGAAAACCAGTGCTAGGACTAGCTTTTCTATTGGGGTATAGTTTAGCTCGGGGCCCTGCAGTGCGCGGCTTATGAAATAGACTGGCGTCTGAACCGTGTCCTTTCAGTCATCAGGACCGCACTAATAGCTCAGTGGGAGAAAGACAGGTATACAATCAATTCCTCCTTTGGTTTAGGTGCTACCAGCATGGGTAGTTCCGACAAGTGTTGCTTCAGTTGCTTAATGGCTTGTTCCGCTTCTGGTGTCCAATGGAAGTCACTCTTCTTGATACACTTCTTCAAAGTTTTGAATAGTGGCAAGGACTTTTTTGCCGACTTGGAGAGGAATCTGTTCAGACTAGCCAACTTCCCATTGAGGCTCTAGACCTCTTTGATTGTCCGTGGGGACGGGAGTCGCAACACAGCTTCTGTTTTGTCTGGGCACGGTTTTATCCCCTCCGGACTAATCCTGTACCTCAAGAACGTTCCTTCCATTGCCCCGAATGTACACTTTTGGGATTGAGCTTCATATTGATTTTTCGTAACATACGGAATGTTTCATTAATATCTCTTCGCATCTCTGTTTATGTGTGACTCTTAATAACCAAGTCGTCGACGTATCAACAGAAAACGACCTCAAAAGAAGACGTTTAATAAAAACTCCACAATTCAATTTTTAACTTAAAACTGACAGAGAGTTACATAAGTTCCATGTTAAATGCATATTAGAAAACATTGTCCCAAAACATTTGTCATATACGTACTCAAGTTATTAAGCCTTTCAAAAATATATATCCGCGCGACTCGAAATGCCCCAATGCTCCACTAGCAAAATAGTACCCTGAAAATATACATGATCTGATAACGATTAGACGAAAACTTTTGGTAGAATTCCTAGGTTTACGTAAAAAGCAGTATTGAAATAATACTAATAAATATATCATAAAAAAGTATCGATACAACATTTATAAAGTGTTATTTCCGAAATCCACCCAAAATCCAAGTAAATGTTTAATAAATCTAGTAATGTTCATAGTGACCACAAGGATCGACAAAGTAATGGTGGACTAAGTACGGATTCCGAATCTAAAAACAAAGTATGATGTAGACAAGGGAAACACAATCACCAAGTCTAAGCTATAAAACAGTATTAATAGCAACTAACCTCATGAACGCCCGACGCCTAACTAGATTTGATATGCCCCCATCAGAATATAGGTGCTTGGCCAACAACCTAAACACCTCTCAATGTTAAATGCCAGCAAACCCAATCAAACTAGAGACCCAAGTAAGAGTGGGGATTGTCAAACCCGATAGAGTCTATCCACAACACTCGCGCTTGACTACAATAGCAATTAACGTATCATGATAAGATAGGGACACTTCACGGCAATAAAGCGAAACTTAGGCAATAATATTTAGAGCAGAAATCTGGAAAGCAAAAACACATTTGCAAAACACTAGTGACCGTAGTAAAACAATCAAGCTAAAATTCACTAGGTTTTCAAATATAACGACTTTTCACGCACCAAATCACATTAGTAACAAATCAAGCTTTAAGTAAAAATCTCCTGGTAACGCTTATGTATAGAAATCAATACTCATCTTATTCAAAACGACATGTATTTCCCCTCGAGGGAGTTTCATAAAATCATTGAAAAGATATGAAATGCGAGACTATAACTCACCTCTGAGATGAATTGGTAATCAACAAGTAGTCACAATAGAAAAATGCCATCATCGAAGGAATCCGAGAGGCAACACCTATATCCAAGTAAAAGGGTCGTATAAAGTTACTAAACTAACTTTGATTATTTGTATAGATCGAATAGCTCATCATACTATCGGTATCAGTAGGCTTATCATAATAAAGGTCATCGAAGTAGAAAGCGTATGAGGAGAACAAGGACACTTCAAAATTCGTAAAATCCCAACAACAAGCGATGATACTCCACCACCGAGAGGGCCCTCATAATGAAACTCCCTAAGTAATAAAGCAACTTATGCTTCAATACCCACATATAGGTCTATATAGTTCAATCACCATCTAATTGTTTTGGCGTAAAATTATGTTTAATAAGTAAAAACGTTTATAAACTAACCAGTTTTAGATAAGAACTGGCATAACTGTTCGCGTTTTATAAGTCGCGATTTTGACTGATTCTTAGCTCCTTCGAGCTTTGTATTAGGACGAGTAATCAATAATTTGACATTTTCATATTTTTGAGACCTCTTGATAAAGCTGTACTTTTTACGTGTTCTTCACATCAGTTATAAAGCTTATTTTATAGTGTTCTAATTATCGTCAAAACCCGTAAACGATCATAAATTCTTATTCGTTATAGCTCTGATTCTTTTTAGTGGATTCCTTTCGAGTACGTTCTCGTAATTGAAATGTTATACTTATTTAGAGTTTACAAAAACAATTCTTTACTGTCACTGAACATAAACTTTTTATAAAAAATAGTTATATAAAAATTATTAATGTCGTAAACTCCGCGAAATTCATGAACTCGTTTTCGTAATTAATAAAAAATTACGATTCATTAGATCATGTTTGGAATCCTAAAATATGTATAAATTGTTAAAAATGCCAAACTTAGCTCTGTTTGAATAATTTTTATAAAAAGTTTTTATAAAAATTCTTTTACGACTCCGTTTATTAACGTATAACTTGTTTTGTAATTTACCGGTATCGTTTTCCGAGTAATAAAATCCGTTTATTCGAAGTTACTTATCTTTTTGGAATACGTCATGAACGTTACTAATCTTTATAAAGATAAATCTAGCTCTGTTACAAAATACGAACGCAAAACAACCCCTATATATCTTTGTGGGTTTATTTATAGAAGCTTTTGTTTTTTATACTAACGTTTTAAACTACAAGTTTAGTACTTGAACTTTTTGATACTTTAACAAACATGTATACCATACTTATAATTCCTTTATTCCCATGAATTTATCAACTACCCAACTTATGTAAAATTGTTCAAGACATCATAACCACAAGTAGTTATCCCATTTAATTGATGCGCGGTGTCTTAAAACCCTAAGTAGTTGATTTGTTATATAGAACATGTATACACATAAAAATAATAAAAGTAAAGACATAAAGGTTTATAGATAACCTTAATGAGATGTAGTGTGATGAACCAAAGTATCTAAACCCTTGTTTAGATATAAGCAACGGCATGGATGAGTTTGCGTTATGATTAGGGCTCCTAATAAAGTAATCCATGTATTTTTATTCTACTTTGTTTTTAAGTTATGAATAAAACTCCGTGGGGTCTAGCTAACCCTACGACTTCTTTATATGAAAAAATTTCTAAGTAAATATTTCTTTTCTTTAGTATAATTTACTTGTTATTCCATAAATGCATACACAATATGATGGATATCTAAAGGTTAAGCACCCTAATAATTGCTTGCCGTGTAAGAGGGTTGCAACCCCAACAGCCATCGATTTTGTATCCTCGCTTGTTGTGTACCTAAGACGTTAGCTACATAGGCAAAGACTCTCATGAAGTATATAAGTCACTATACGTGCAAACACAAGCCACATTACTAATAAACAGGGAACTAATGTACAATATGGTTACCCACGACCATTTATGGGTACATTACATCAAAATATTATCTAAGTATAACATGCTGCACTATTTCCATTCCAAATTTTAAAAAGGTGGTAAAGAGATGGATCGTTGTAGTCTTGGATGTGGTTCATCTTCTTTGTCAGCCACCTCGGTCTGTGTGGCGGCATCCGCCAACAGAATCGCCAGCCCCTGGGGAGCGATGGTAGGCGCGGATACGAGGATGCTGTCGAATTTGGCATGATGAGCGGAACCAATCCCATGGGTGCGACAAACCACCCTGCACTTCTTTTTTTTCTCAGCACGGCTTATGTTAGCCGCAATGGCATCCTCCAACAACATCTCTTCTTTAAAACCCCGAGGATCTTCAGGATCGCGTACCTTGGGGTATATGGGGATCTTTAGTTGGGAGGAGCTAGGGCGAAGGTCACGGGTCTACTGGGGGGCATCTTCCCCAGAATCACTCTCTAAGTGTAAAGATGTCATGATTAACTTTATAGGGGCATCCTTCAATTTCTCTAGTTGATCCACCAACGGATACTTCAGATCCTTCAGGTCTTGGAGGGCCTTAACATACTTGCTATCAGCCTCAGGGTCATATACTTCAACAGCAGCTAAGTCTCGGCCGGCCTCCCATGCTTTATACCATGTTTCAAACCTTTGCTCATACCTTTAACAAGTCCTGCGGACACAACATTAGCAAATACCTGCCTTAGCTCTAGGGACTCGGCACACTTCATTACAGCCAGACGCAGGTCGTGCCCAATAACCCAGCGACGACCTGCGATCGCTGTCAACATGTGCGGATATAACTCTTCGTCAAATTTCACACTTAACTTATCCAGACGTGCATCCATCTCCGCACAACGCTGTTCAACCCTGTCATCTTCATATTTCTTAAATTCTTCAAAAGTGGCTTTTATTTTTTCCTCGCCCGTGACTTGTGCGTAAAAGTTTGATACCTGTTGGGATAGTTGATTGTTATTAACTTGGAGGTCCGAGAACTGGATGCGGAGGCTTTCCAGTTCCTTAGCTAGTCCCGCATTCTTAGCCTCTGCGACCTTCTTCATGTCTACCTCAGCCTCAAGTAGGGTCTCTAAGTTCTTTGTCCGATTATGGAGGTTGTGCACTTCCGCTTCCATAGTCCCGAGGGATTTAATTTCTTGATCCAGCTTTTTTATCTCTTCCTCCCTCGCTTGGATCTTCTTATCCCGTTTGGCTATCTTGGCTGTGGCTTTCTTCAGTAGCCTGACCTCTTGTTTAAATCTTAGCCTTAGTTGAGAACCCATAGCCACTTGCCGCACCAGGTTCATGTTATACTGGCTCAGAAATTCAGTATTAGGCAAGTGGCGCAATTCAGAGAAGTACCCCAGTGGTACTATGTGATCTACCATGTCTTGGCACGCGTCCGGGGTGTCCAGGCGGTAGTTGTTGGTCACGCCCCACCCCGGCTGATAGATACCCCCTGGCGACCCATCCACAGATGGGAAGGAGGTCGATTTCCCTGACCCCGGACTCTCCATGGAGAACAGATCTTGTACCTCCGTGGTAGCAACATTTTTGGTGGGGATCTCGGGGGCCGTTTTCTTGGAAGATCTGCATTCACATTATGAGGCACATTTGATTTGTTAATATGACTACACCTTTGGAAAAGACAACATAAAACAAGGAAAATGTTAAGACTGGATCGCTTACTGGGCAACGTCTTGCTCGGGATGCCATGGAGGTTTCGCATAAGACAACGGTTCTGGATCGCTCAAGCTCTTCGCATCAGCAGGAGTTTTTTGTGAAGAAGGTGTGAAGAAGGTGGAGCCCGCTTCTAATCCCATTGAAGCTAAGGATTTCCCTCCGAGGGTACTCTGTACAGGGCAGAAGGCAGCATGATCCTTCCTCAACACCTTGGGCGGTGCATTTTCTTTTGCCTGATCATTACCCCTTTTGCGGTGCCTTTTGTTCACAGGTGACCCCATGGCGGCCACTTCCTTGTCCAGACCAGGTTCTTGAACGACATCTGTGATCGTTGCAGTTTCTAAAGGTGGGATTTCATGTAACAATCCGTCCTGGGCTTGATATTTCATCCCGCCCATCTTAGTAATCATCTGGGGTGGGTCTTCATTGGCAAAGTCCAGCGGCGATTTCTCTAGGGCGAAAGGTGTCCCCGAGGATCCTGATGTCACGGCCGTGTCCTCCATATCTATCACACGGCTTGCAGTGACAACCAGTAGCGACACCTCATGGGCGGCACGAGGTCGCGTCCCAGTCTTCACCTTGGCGGCATTCGGGGCACTGATCAAGTTAAACAAGTCCATATCTGCATTCACACAGGGATTGTTAGTATATCTTCATAAATATGAGGGAGGTAAAAACAGTTTATAAACACCCACCCCGGTCATCCTCATAGAGGAATATGGGGTCACACCCCGCCAAGGCAGAAACGCGAGGCGTAAACAAGAATAGATATCATCACAACACATGGTGTCTATATAGAGAAAACTAAAAGGAAAACTAAAGTAAAGCAAAGACACAAAGTGTCATAACAATATCCAAAACCTAATGGTGTCTTTATTAAGGAGAAAGAGGTCTCGTCAATAAATGACATGCAAAACATAATCCAAACAATTCATGCAAACGCAATTATTCAAACAGAAAGCATAAATAAACTCCAAGCATCCTACGGTCTCTTCTAGCCACTGCGCTCTATCTTAGCACCATTAAGCTCACCTGAAAATGATGTTTA
>BQNB010116860.1:0-21282 GCA_026074375.1 Tanacetum coccineum
TTATTATTTTTATAAACATTCAATAAGTCTTATATTAACCCGTTGACTTTTTAAAGTCAACATACTTTCTTTGACTTTTATAATTATATATATTTTTACCAAAATCTGACCCGCTTCAAACGACCCTATAAATCACATTTTCACGATTCAGACAAAGAAGAGATTTTATGCGAAACAATATTCCAGACAACTTTTTAGTTTTAGCCGAGACCTGAATCTCGACAGAAAATGACCAAAATGCCCCTGCATCTTTTTCAATTCGGCTGAAACTTGTATTTTTAATAAAAACGCAGCAGTTTGACCATCGGTTTTGACCCGCTATATCACGTTTTCATGACTTTGACCAAAAAGAGATTTTATAAAAAACGTCATTCCGGACAACGTTCGTGTTTCGCCGGAAGGCTGAAACGGACTCGAAAGTGCTCAAAACGGCTGTTGAAAATCGGATCAGCAACCGAAATAAGCATAAATAGCCGATTGAAGTTTTTAGTTTTTCTAAACTTGTTTTCGCCGTAACTTCTTTGTTATTAGGAGTTAAAAGCTCTACCTTATATCAAAACGATCGTCTCGGAAAACTTTATCATATTCAAAAGGCCAAAATTAGATAAAAAATATTTTCGACACCCAAACGGCCTGTCGAACTTTCTGTTCGAATTTACTTCTTTTGAAACTCATCAAAACCCCATTTTTGACTGCCAAAAATCATCAAGACACAATTATCTAGCCTAAATAACATCTCCAATATTCTTTTTAATCTAGTCTAGCACAATACCCATCGGATTTCATCACATACAACGAACAAAATCAATTCAAATGAACAAAACAAAAATATAAAAGAATGCTCACAATGCCTTAATAAACCCACTTCTCAACCGAAATGACTTGAAACTAACCCGAACTCTAACTTGAAAAATACTCATTGCATGTGTTATTTTATTGCGTAGATGTGTAGGAAATAAAGAGAGGATTCAGAAAATATAGGTTGATCGGAATGCATGTGACTTTTTCCGGCGACACGGAGGTTTCCGGTGGTGGTGGAGTGATGGTGGCCGACTGCCATGGTGGAGAGGGGGAAAGGATTTCTAGTTGTGTGTGTGTGTGTTTGTTATGAAAAATGGGAAGTAAACACATATATATATATATGCTTGTACTTTTGGCTAGTTGGCAAGAATGGTCCTCCCCTCTTTTCTATCTTTAGATTTTTGACACGCCAACTTTTACTAAAATATAACCCGACAACCGTGGCTCGGGATTACACTACCGAGACCATTTTTATTTTCCGTTACATTTTTCTTGGTTTAAAATATTTAATAAAATGTGTACATTTTAAAACACGAATTCGGCTCAAGACAAGGAACAAAATAACGACATTCATAAAAATAATAAATTTACGATCTTAAAAATAATAACGAGATGCGTCGAAAATTTTTACGATGCTCGAAACGGTTAATGAACACGCGGTCAAACGGTGACTCGCGAAACGTCAACAATAAAAATTATCAAATCTTTTCCAAATTTTTCATAATAAAATACAAAAATATTTATCAACGACAAATAAATTTTTAAATGTTGACGCTTATTCACGGAAACTTGAAAAATAATTATTACGACATCGGATACGCGATCGTCGTACGCGTCGTAAAACTCGGGTTGTTACATCTACTAAAGCCAGCAGTATTAACAGTTTTAATACTGTTAGCACACTAGTTAATGCTGGTAGTGCACCAAAAACTTCTAGTGATGCTGGACCATCATCTGTTTCTCTTGGTGGATCCTTTCCTCTTAATGTTAATGATCTTCCAGATGATCCTCTCATGCCTGATTTAGAGGATACTGCTGAAGTTCAAAATACTGGCATTTTTGGCAGTGCTTTTGATGATGAAGATTTGGACACTTACAATTCTCCTTTAGCTGATCAAGTTATGGGTACAGAGGCTGATTTCAACAACATAGAATCTTTAACTGTTTTCAGTCCTATTCCTACAACTAGAGTACACTCTATTCATCCTAAAGATCAAATAATTGGAGATCCTAAATCAGCAGTACAAACAAGGGACATGACAAAGAAGAGTTTTGGAAAACATGCTATGATTAGCTACATCAAAAAACAGAGTAGGACAAATCATAAAGATTTCCAGAACTGCTTATTTGCATATTTCCTCTCTCAGCAAGAACCTACAAAAATAGCTCAAGCCCTTGATTTTGAAAGTTGGGTTGAAGCAATGCAAGAAGAGCTGCTTCAGTTTAAGATTCAGAAAGTTTGGACCTTAGCTGACCTACCTTATGGCAAAAAGGCTATTGGTACAAAGTGGGTGTATAGAAATAAGAAAGATGAAAGGGGTGTAGTAGCAAAAAACAAAGCCAGGCTGGTAGCACAAGTATACAAACAAGAAGAAGGCATTGACTATGATGAGGTTTTTGCTCGTGTTACCAGGATTGAAGCAATCAGGTTATTTTTGGCCTATGCATCATTCATGAATTTTCTTGTGTACCAGATGGATGTTAAAAGTGCCTTTCTCTATGGTACTATTGAAGAGGAGGTATATGTAAGCCAACCTCCAGGTTTTGTGGATCCAAAATTTCCAGAAAAAAGTTTACAAAGTGGAGAAAGCCTTATATAGTCTACACCAAGCTCCTAGAGCTTGGTATGAGACTCTGTCTACCTATCTGATGGACAATGGATTCTACAGAGGTCAAATTGACAAGACTTTGTTCATAATAAGAGTCAAGTATGATATTATATTGGTACAAGTATATGTAGATGACATCATCTTTGGTTCCACTAAAAAGTCTTTGTGTATAGATTTTAAGCAAATAATGCACAAAAGGTTCTAGATAAGATGAATGGGAGAGCTCACTTTCTTCTTGGGTTTACAAGTCAAGCAGAAAGATGATGGGATCTTCATTAGTCTGGACAAGTATGTTGGTGAAATCTTGAAGAAATTTGGTTTTTCTAGTATAAGGACAGCTAGTACTCCTATGGAAACCAACAAGGCTTTAACCAAAGATAAAGATGGTGAGGATGTTGATGTCCATTTATACAGGTCAATGATTGGGTCATTGATGTACCTTACATCCTCTAGACTAGATATTATGTTCTTTGTTTGTGCATGCTCGATATTTTAGGTTCAACCAAAAGTTTCCCACTTGAATGCAGTAAAAAGGATCTTTAGATACCTAAAAGGTCAACCCAATTTGGGCCTTTGGTATCCTAAGGACTCTCCTTTTATATTAGAAGCTATTTCAGACAGTGACTATGCAGGTGCCAGTTTGGACAGGAAATCAACAACAAGAGGTTGTCAATTTCTTGGTTCAAGGTTAATCTCTTGGCAATGTAAAAAGCAGACTATGGTGGCTAATTCAACTACTAAAGCTGAATATATTGCTGCTTCTTACTGTTGTGGTCAAGTGCTTTGGATCCAAAATCAGATGTTGGATTATGGATATAATTTTATGTAGACAAAGATTTATGCTGACAATGCGAGTGCTATTTGTGTTGTCAAGAATCCTGTCTACCATTCTAAAACAATGCATATAGAGATTAGGCATCATTTCATTAGAGACTATTTATGAAGAAAAGGACTGATTGAGATGTAATGATACTTACAGATAAGAATGTTGCAGATCTTCTCACTAAAGCCTTTGATGTAAGCAGAATTAATTTTCTGGTGGCAAGCATTGGAATACTTAATTTGTAGCTACATTGGTTGAGGGGAGGTTTAACAGTTCTTAACTTCTATTCTGGTTATTCATAAATATGGATCCTCATGAATTCTCACATGTCTATCTAGTCTTTTCTAGTGTGCTTGTGATGAATAGAGGCATGTTGTTGTATAATTATTGAAGACAAAGTTAAAACTGTTAAGGAAAATATTAATACTGCTATGTATAATTTGTACTACTAGGCAAAAGAGGTTGGGACACTAAGATACCTCAGTCTGGTGGTCCCCCTATAAAGGTTGGTGATGAGGTTGTCCATAAGGAGTTGGGTGACAGAATGGAAAGGGCTGCCACAACTGCTTCTAGCTTAGAAGCAGAGCAGGACAGTGGTAACATAACCTAAGACCCAATCCATGGCAAGACTCATTGAGCCAAGTCCTTAGGGAACTGGTTCCGGTAGTGGTCCTAGGTGCCAAGAAACCACATTGGGGATGTAGATGATCAAACTAGGTTTGAGGCTGCATCTAAAAGTCCAATGACCCACCTCTCTCAAGAGTTAACACACTTAGAAGTGGGGAGGACAGTATGAAACTAAAAGAATTAATGGCACCTTGTACAAAATTGTCTGATAATTGAGAGATTTTGGTGAGCATAAAAGAAAGAGAGAAGCTGTGAGCTAAAAACAGAAAGAGAGATGTGTGCTTAAAAACAGAAAGAGTGAATTGGTGAGCAAAAAGAATTGAGAGATATTATGAGTATAAAAACAGAAAGAGAGATTGTGAGAATCTACATTGGAATGAGATTGGAGTTAATACTGCTTGGCATAAACTTAATACTGCTAGTATTAAGTTAGTACTGCCAGATATCTTTATACTGCTGGGTAATGTTAATCGGCTAGACTTAAAGTTTGTACTATTAGGCTAATGATTAGTACTGCTATATATAAACCGTTAGTATGTTTGAGGCATAACAGAATTTACTTTTTTTAATTAGCCGATGAGTTATTTTCGCCAACAACATAACTATAGGGTTTGGGACTAATTGGAAATTCTGATCTTTTATAATTTAAATAAGATTTCTTCAAGATAGATCAAATTTCATTCAGTCGGTCAAATTACAACCCTAAGTGCTCTTAATATAATCTCAATTAACTTTGCCAAGCTTTCATACTCACATAAACGAGCTCATCCCAGAAGTTTATTCAATATTTTCTTAATCACATGGCTAATTTGGAGTTTTGCGACAAGCATAACATGGTGCCTTACTACGAAGTTGAAGGAAGTGAAGGGTTTCATCAGATCATTGATTTTCTGAATGCTAGTCACATCCAGTATGCCCTCACAGAGAATCTAACAATATATGTTTCCTTTATTAAGCAATTTTGGAGAATAACTACTACTAGCACAAGTGCTAATGGAGAGGTAGAACTAACTGCTACAATTGATGGACAAGTAAAGACTATTACTGAATCTTCTAAAAAATCATATAAAGTGGAGGACAATGGTGGTGTTTACTACTCTACCCATTTTCAGGGTATTGAGCAACTTGCTCTAATGGGGTATGTGACTGATTCTGATAAACTTACTTTTCAAAAGGGTCATTTTTCTCCTCAGTGGAGGTTTCTAATTCATACTATCCTCCACTGCTTAAGCCCTAAGAAAACTGCTTGGGAGCAGTTTAGTAGCAATATAGCAACTGCTATAATTTGCTTGGCCACAAACAGGACTTACAATTTTTCAAAACTAATTTTTGATGCTATGGTTAAGAATCTGGACAACCCACACAAGTTTTTGATGTACCCAAGATTTCTCCAAATCTGTTTCAACAAACAAAGGAGACTGCTAGGACCCCACACCAGAACCTATGTTGCTCATACTCTTACTCAAAAACTCTTTAGCAACATGAAACAGATTTCAAAGGGTTATTCTGGGGTAGACATTCCACTTTTTCCAACTATGATCAGTGCACCTGAAACCTCTCCATCCAGAATAACATCTTCACCATCATTATCACCTCAACATACACCAGTCAGTACCCCATCAAACCTCGACATCCATAAACACTCAACAACACACTACTGCCAGAGGATGGCCTGTTCCAATGCCCATGAAGCACTCTCTAACAATGTTCACTCACTTGGACGTGATGAGGGTAGTCTATCACTTAATGAATTGACGGATCTGTGTACCTCATTGTCTAACAAAGTGCAGAGTTTGGAGACTAAATTAAAAGAAACCAAACAAACCTACAATTCTGCTCTCACACAGCTTATTAGAAGGGTAAAGAAGTTAGAACATATCGTGAAGGCAAGCAAATCTAGAAGAAGGGCAAGAGGGGTGGAATCTGATGATGAAGAAGACATTGAGGATCCTTCTAAACAGGGGAGGAGTTTGATTGAAGAGCTTGACATGGATGCTGGAATTTCTTTAGTTCCTCCACATGCTGTAGATGAGGGGAGGAATGATGATACTCAGATTTATGATCTACCAGCAGAGCAATTAGGAGTGTTTAGTGCAGCTACAGCTCTTGCAGATGCAGCTAAAAGAAGAAGAAGTGTTGAAACTGCTCAAACTTACACCAGAAGAAGAAGATCTGTTAGTACTGGCAGTGGTAGAGTTAGTACTGCCAGTAGAACAGTTAGTACTGCTGATGTTAGTACTGCCAGTGAATTGGGTAGTACTGCTGGTGTAAAGGCAAAAGACAAAGGGAAAGCAATTATGCAAGAATTTGAGCCTCCAAAGAAAGTCAAAAAGAGGGTTCAAGTGCAGATGAGTATGGATGAAGAGTTAGCTAAGAAAGTGTTTGAGGAGGAACAAGCAAAAGCTATGGCAGAACAAGAACAAGAAAGGATTAACTTTGAAGCAGCTCTTGAACTTCAAAAACAGTTGGATGAAAGGGAAGAAGTTGCTGCTGAACCTACTCAAGCTCAGCAAATTAACTGGAGTGATCCTGCAGTGTTAAGATACTATGCTCAGCTAAATAGATCATACTCTATAGCTGAAGTTGGGAAGAACATGGTCATGTACTTAAAGAATCAGGGAGGATACAAGATGAATTATTTCAAGGGAATGAAGTATGAAGACATTAGACCTATATTTGGAAAGGTATGGGATCAAAATCAATCCTTTGTACCCATGGATTCTGAAGACAAGGAAAAAGGTAGCAAAAAGAAAGGTGGAGGAAGCAGGAAGAAAACACTTGCCAAGAAAAGAGCAGGTGAAAAGCAAAGTGATCAAAGTGCCAAAAGACAGAAGACAGAATATGAGAAGAGAAGGAAGAACTTAAAGCCTATTTAGATCTGGTTCCAAGAGAAGAATTTGCTATGGAAATTGAATCTTTGGCTACTAAGTATCCAATAGTTGATTGGAAGACTCATGTTATGGCAGAAACCTTTATGTATTATCAAATCATCAGAGCAGATGGAGGTTCAAAGAACTACAAGATTTTCAGTGAGATGCTTGATGATTTTGACAGACATGATGTATTAGACTTACACAAGCTAGTTAAAGCAAGGTATATGACATCAAGTTTAGAAGGTTATGAATTAATGCTTTGGGGAGATTTGAAGGACCCGGTGGTTCAAAGAACTACAAGATTTTCAGTGAGGTTGATGATTTTGACAGACAGGATGTATTAGACTTACATAGGCTAGTTAAAGCGATGCATATGACATCAAGTCCAGAAGGTTATGATTATGGCTTTGGGGAGATTTGAAGATCCTATTTGAGCCTGATGAAGAAGATGAGTCTGGAGGAATCAACATGAATACAATTTGATAAGCTGGAGACTATTTGATTCATGTGGAATTCATATTTTGTTGATGAACAATGGAATTGCCATTCACATGATGATAGAGAAGAAGTATCCACTTACTCAAGAAATGCTATCAAAGATGTTAAGCAGAAAACTAGAGGTTGATCATGAAAATGAGATGGCATTTGAACTTCTAAGGTTTATAAGGTCACAAGTACAGAAGTAGAAGAATGTTTGGAAGAATCCTCAACAGTGCAGTCTAGAAGATTAAATACAAAAGAAACTTGAGATTTGAAGGTAAATCACAAGTTTAAGGGAGGATTGTTGGGATTCAGAGCTTCTACACTTAGTACTGCTAGTTATAGTTTGTTAGTACTGCCAGTACATTGTTAGTACTGCCAGTATAGTTAGTACTGTTAGTTATATAGTTAGTATTGTTAGTATAATAGTTAGTACTGCTTAAGTGATATGCATGAGTTATATTAGGAATAGATATGCATGATCACTTGACGCGTTTTGTAAGCCCATTAGGGTTTTCCTTAGTGTATAAAAGGAACCCTACGGCATAGTTAGTGAAATCAATCTTCATAGCAATATACAAGCTTTCATAGTTAGTTATTCTGTAACCTAGTCAGAATATTTGCAATCAATATATATTCAAAGTTTTGTTTACATTGTTCTTCTTAGTATTACAAGTTAGATTTCGCATAACTTGTAGTATTCATAATCATAGTTTCTCACATAGTTAGTTTAGATTTATCCAAGTTAACTAAGCTTTAACAAGCTAAGAAGATCTATTCATTGGGACTCACAAGCATGGTGTGAATGTCTATTATGGTTACATACCAAAGTGGTAGCCATGTCAAGTGATAGACTGTTCATCATCATCATAGCTTTTAATGGATAACATAGACTTATTCGGATACACATGTTCAAACAATCGTTCATATATCTGTGTTGGTAGATTTTTACATGGTGCTTTGTTACAGATACAAGTTTGAGCGTCCACAATGACTGAACATACGTGTATTGTTTCTCTCTTTGTATTTGATGTCAAACAAGGCGTACGTAAAAAACATAGTTCATCGCCGCCGTTGGTAGGCAATACAACCAATATTTATACACAATACAAGCGCTACAAACAACGGTTGCATTTATTTAAATACCTTGGTGTTGCGAAACCTAGTTATTTCAATTCAAAACCTTATAACAAAAGAATGCACAAATATGTAATTAACAGCAATAACAATCAACAACGTCATAAACTACATTCATAACATGAAGCATACAGTTGAGTGGAAACAATCGAGAACCCGTAGGCCGGTTTGAATAATGATGAAACAATGCCAAAATAAGCACATAAAATACATATAGACATATACACGTAGCAAAACTCAAAAGTGAGTAACACATAGGTAACCTGCAATCAACACAGTAGTTAGCGCTCTATAATTAGTTGAAAGCAATTGAGAGTTATAAAGGAGAGGTGAACAAAAGGTCAGGCGGGTCAGAGTCACTATGTGTATCTGAGATGAATGGAGGCCCAAGTGGGTATCAAGGCCAGGTTAGAACATCATTTAATAAAACACGGGTCGAGATTGCATTTAGTACAACCCGCTTATTGCAACAAAAAGCATCAGACACAAGCTGGCTAACAACATAAAACACATAATCAACAACAGGATGAGGCACCATATAATTATTGGCAAGAAAAAATGTTACCATTGTCACTCCAGGAATGGATCGAATATAAAACGGCCTAAACACACATCACCAATTTTTTCAAAAGACTAATTTCAAGTGTAAACACTCTAGGCAGTTGTTTGAGAATAACAAAACTAAAAAAATGGTCAGTTTCAAAAATCTTAAGAAACTATCTTAAAATATTCAACGATGAACATTAGTGCTTGTATTTATTTTTACACAACACTGTCATTGCAACGAATGTGTATGAAGCTGCATACAAAACAAGTAGCCAGACCTTGTCATAGAATCTAATTCTAAATCAGCAGCATTCAATGGAGTCATATTTTGCTTACAAACATTTCAACCAGTCGGTTGGACAGGTGGTGAAAATCACGGCATCAGTCTGGCTCAGGCAAGATTACAATTTCTCGCGTGATCAATATATATAATATTAGACGAGATCAAATAATATATAACATATTAATTTAACCATTAACCACAATTTAATCCGGTTTATATTTGTAAAATCTCATGATATTTTTATTGTTGATTTATATAAACCAAACGCACCCTATGTTGTTTCGCTAAACCGAGCGCACCCTTTGTTGTCGTCTTATAAAACAAACGCACCCTTAGTTTCAATCTGCCCAACCAAACACCCCTATTACTGTCCCAAACACCCCTGTTTGGGTTTCCTGCTATCCCAAACGCACCCTTTGGGTGTTTCTGCTCACCCAAACACGCCCCTTGGGTGTTTCTACTAACCCAAACGCACACCTTGTGCGTTTTTAAGCAAACCAAACGCACCTTATGGCTGTTTAACAGCCAAACACACCCTCTCGGAGTGTAAACCATAAAACCAAACGCACCCTTCGCTGGTGCAACCCACAAAACCAAACGCAACCTTCGCTGGTGCAACCTACAAAACCAAACACACCCTACATGGTGTTATGGCTGCCAAACGCACCCTTTCGATGTCAAGAATGGCCAAACGCACCCTCGGTGGTGAAACTATCCCACCAAACGCACCCTTGTGCGGCGACTGCCCAACCACACATACCCCTTGTGCAATTCTGCATAACCAGACGCACCCTTTGTGGTTTTTATTAACACCAACGAACCCTTTAGGTGGGACTGTTAAGCCAAACGCACCATTGTGGGCTGTTTTTAAAATAGCCAAAACACAATAAACCCTATGGCTGTATAATAGCCAAACGCCCCTCTCGGGGTGTATACCACATAAACAAATGCCCTTTTTGGGGTTTAATAATAAAAACAAAACCACCCTAGGCGCTGAGTAAAACAAACCAACGTACTCTTGGTGCGGGACGAAATGTACAAACGCACCCTTGTTGTGCGGTGGCTACCAAACGCACCCTGGTGGTGGTGGCAGCCAACTAAAAGCACCCCTAGTGGGTCGTTTATCAACCAAACGGACCCTGTGATGGTGCACAGTCAAACCAACCCCCCCTGCTGTCATTAACCCAACACACCCTTTTTGTGCTTCACGGCAAACCGAACGCACCCGCTTGGTGGTGGTGTTTTACCACCGAAACAAAACACGAGCCATTTGTGTGGAAACCAGTTAAACCGAACACAAGATTAGATTACACCCTGTAGGTGGTTCGTGACAGCGGTGGCTGTGATGATGACGATGATGGTGGTGTTACGATGATGATGACGATGGTGGCGTCGGTGTGGTGGTGGCAGCGCGTGGCAGCGAGTGGTGGTGGGGATCGGGTAGATCGGGTGATGGGGAGCATTTTTGGTTTCGGTCGGAAAAGTCCGCCGGAAACGTTTTTTGTGACCGGCGCGCGGTGAGCTTGCGCGTAAAAGAATGAGTAGAGAGGAGCTGTTGATTATGTTGTGTTTATATGAAAGTATAAAGAAAAGATATATAACTATATAACTATATAGTATATATATATACTATTAATATAAATAAAATATATTAAAAACAAAGTGACAAGTCCACCAATAGTTTAGAGGTTGATTTGTAAGTTTTAATATTGTTTTGATAACTAACGTTCGGGACTTGTTGTGGAACCGCGTTAACCGTCCGTATTCGAGGTCACGAAACTTCCGCCATTGTTTTCCAAATTAAAAATAGTATTCTCTAAATAATCGTGACGAATTTTCATAAAGCGATTTATCAACTATTTAAAACATTTATTATTTATTTGTATATTTCCGATAAACTTTGTCCGTAAAACGATCTTTTACTTGAATATTTGCGTTTACAACCAATGTTACTGAATAAAATGATAAATAATTTATTAAATATTTTTTTAATAAAAAGTGATAATTAAATATAATTTAATTATTTTTTTTCTAAAATCTTGCGAGGCATTATCAGTCACTTTCTGTCTGTTTTCGGTCTTGGTGGCAAACTGAAAAGTTGTCCTAAATATCGTTTTACCACAAATTGCTATAGAGTTCCTAGTGTGGAAAACGTGATTTAGTGATTCGTTTTTGATACGTCGGCTTAGAAATAACATATATCTTTTTCGTTTTCAAGTAGAGTAAGTTAAAAATAACTTTGCACATGAGAGATGTAATAATAAATATGATTTATCATTTAAAATATGTTTCGAAAATTTACCGTACGCGTAATTGCTTTATTGACAATAAAAGCACCAAAAGATCAAAAAGGTCAAAAGTCAAGTCAGACCCAAAAAGTCAAAGGGTAAAATAGTCATTTAAAGTTCTGAAAATTGTCGGATGTTACAGTACCTACCCCTTAAAGAAATCTTTGTCCGAGAATTAAATTTGTGTTAACCGCTTAGTGTGACTAAGAAAAAGACTTAAGATTTACTAAACCAATTGAACCTGACGCTGATAACTTTATTCAGCAATATCTGATGCAGCTCTCACTATCTTAATATACATAAATTTTCGGCTATGGTTGACTAGGACATCCAATCCAGTTAGAATAGGTATCTTAAGAAAACATCATACAAGGTTTATGGTTAGTATAATGCCATTATGAAGAAAGCCTCTTAATGAGTAACTCATCAAAGGAAAAGTGTAGTCGCTTGGTTATGTCTATAAAAGTTATAAATTCTTAAGTCGATAGTCTTCAGTTTCTTGCGCAAATATCTGTAATGTTCGATGATTAATAACGGATGAGGCTAAAGGATGTAAGTATCCAACTTACTTGGCAGTACTAAATAGTATCATGACTTAAATTGGTATACTATTGGTCTGCAATGTATAATTCAACTGAATACTATATCGACATATGCTTATCTCGTTTAAGGTGGGTTTCATCACCTAGTTGATAAAGTTTGTACAATCTGGCCACTTCTAAGACCAACAGACAACAACCATAACTTACAATACCCAAATAAAGGTGCGATGATGAAATATTGTACCCAGTCTGCTAATTCGAGTTAGAACTAAGTCCGTTAGCTCAAGAGTGTAACAAGTCTGCTAGCCCCGCAAATAGTTCATGATCGTAAGGATTTTTAACGGCAAAAGTAATAACTTAAGAATGAGATAAGGTAGTTCCAAGTGAGGCCTTCAGATTCTGCTGAGTGATAAGACACGATTGTGTTTCTAGACCTTTTTAACGAATTCCGGTGATTATCGGGTTCGAGTTCATACTCGTGTCATATTGGATACCATTAAGCCCACTCATTTATAATTCATTACTTACATAAAGGAGCGTCCTAATTTATGTAAGTAAGAAATGATAAACTTATGGTTCGGGGATTTACAATTTCTTTATTTAAACTGAAGTGGCGAAGTCCAATCTTTCAAATAAATAATTAATAAATCAGTCCTACTTAATAATATCCCGTGCAATAGCGCAGTAGCTCGCATAACCTTTAAGGTGATGGATGACATGACAGTGCATGTGCTCTAATGAGTATGGGACGAGGGTTCAAAACTCGTCTTCGGAGACTGGGAGTAAAAACTACCAGGCGAGATCGACATAGAGTTCAAGATGGTCAATGAGTACTCGGTTATAGTAAATAAAGTAAAGGTCTCTATGAACGAGTCAACATAGCGATTATTATAAAAAATCATCAATTACACAAAGATGAATTAAACACAAGGGAGTACAAGTTTGAACAAACAAAAAAACAAAGGTCTCATCCCCATAACAAGACTGTAAGACTTAGATTCATACATATTCCTTATGTAAACAGAACTGTGACGGGGTTTTGTTAACAAAAACAATTATCATATCAATCCTTTATATACAAGTCCCGCTTTATACAAGACTTGTAATACTTAATTCAAATATAAGTCCATTAAACAAAAATTATGGATGGTCTTCGTAATACGATATTGTATACAGTTATGAAAAATAATTTAAGACCATTGTTTAATTTATAATTGTCTGGGAACGAAGCAAGACCATGTTCAATCTCACAATGTATAAGAAGTAAAATGAGACCATTTTGAACCTCACACGTCTTAAAAAGTAAAATGAACCATAGTGGGCAAACTCACAATGTCTTAAGAAATGTTTTTGTATTTATATAAATAACTCTTATATAAATAAACGTACGATATACGCAAAAGGAATGCAAGCATATATACATTATATATATGTACGTCACGTAATTATTTAATGTAACAAGTAACCTATAGCAAGTAAGCAAGTAGTGTGTAACCGGCACCTTGAAAATGTTTGTTTGTGATGCAATAATTTGCAAAAACCGGCTATAGTCTAGGTAAAAATAGCCACCTAGTTCTCTATAGCCAGTGCTTTGATACCAATCTGTAACACCCCCAAGAACGTGTCGCAGCGAAGTATGCACCCGGGGGCGTTACTTCATAATACATAGCGCTAGATACAAGAGAATGACCTCTAAATGTGTCATTTGAAAAGTAATCTCGTTGATTTCTTTGAAATTGATATACTGTTTGTACCATAATTGCATCACAATGAAAAGCTTGAAATTAACACAACGAGATTTTGATCCACTAGTATGTATGTACAAATCCATAATTAAATCTTATCATTTAAGACTCCATAGCACATCAAAATAATCCAAGCATGTTGCAATACACCTGAGAAAAACATGCTTAAAAATGTCAACATAAAGTTGGTGAGTTCATAAATTTTTGTAAATACAAATGTTGAACCAAAGTTCTGTCAAATGTGTATGACCATTTAAAATCCTTAAATGTCCTTCCAAAATATATGTATGATTTTTAGAAATCAAATAGTTGTAAAGTATGCATGACCATTTCAATTCCCCAACATAGTCACAAAAATATAACGTATGATCGTTGTATTCGCAATATTGTTCAAAAGCATGGTATGATTATTTTATATATATATGCACCAAAATTGTTTCATTTTGTATTGTAGACTTCTGGGACTTGGTGTTTCAGGCACAGTAATAATCCATGTGAGTATAAAAACAATGATTACAATTAACTCCAAAGTTCATGTAACCGATGCACTAATTATACAATTAAGAGTCATAGGTAAGTAATTTTGGGCTCTGTAGGCCTAACCAATTGTAAGCCGACATGGTTATAACGTTAGTTTCCCAGTGATTAGCTAATAAAATATTTATTCCGAACGGGGATTGTCAATCCCGAAATAATCTATTTTTAACATTCTCCGGTAAGACAACAAGTATAACGTTCTTGTTGCCCAGTTATAGCTAATCACGCCGAAAAGGGGATCACAAGAACATAAAACCCGAATAGATTCTATTTTCATAACATTCTGCGCTCATCCTCCAAGTGATTTACAATTCATGAAGTTGTGACGTAGACACTTATATATATATACCACAACACAAGTTCCCCTCCAGAGAAACAAGACCCGGGCCTTATTTAAAAATATGTACTCTCGTTATTTGGTGTCTCTTCTAAGAACTCCCGGGCATTAACTGTATGTTATCCCTAGATCAATCCCTTAAGCTAATCCGTAACATATCAAAAGTAAAGTACATAAATTTGAGACCAAAAATTAAGTCAATTAATATGTCCCATAAATAGCAGCTATGTAAAATGAGTATAAACAACCAATTTGGTAATCAACCACGTAAATGCATTTGTAAACAAGCATGTTCTCACCCCAAAAATATATGTAAAACAAGTAAAATGTGGGGCTATAAACTCACATTGATGATGAATAACGATTGGGCGGGAATGTACACATTGAGTACAAGGCGAAACAGAAACTGGAACGGCTCGACCAAGAAGTTGCAGCTTAACCTAACTGCTAAGATCCACTAGCCTAGGATAATGTATTTGGATTTCCCGATGAATGGTCACATCAACGCGTCACGTTTATAAAAAATAGTTTGGTTGTTGGTTAAATAGAATAAATCGAAAGTAAACACAAATATGTAATATATTCCGTGTATATTACATATGAAAAATAACAATTATATAACTCATACCGTGAATTATTAACAAAGACAAACAATCCAAAGATTATTATAAAGTATATAATACTTTGCAAGTATTATATAAGGAGTGTGAGTAAATAATTAAACCAAACAGTTTGACACGTTTTCGGAAATCACCACTTATTTAAATAAAAGTTCTTGCATAAATGTAAACGTACGTTTTAAAGTTATGAATTAAGTAAAAGATGTTTGTAAAGCTTTTACAACAATTATGATATTATCTTTAAAGTTGAAAATTATAAAATAAAAACATAATGTTTTGATAAATTTCTATTTCCGTTTCCTCGACGGATTGTGGCCTAAAATAATCGTGCTCATTAAAAATTAAAGTTTTTCGTTCGTTTGTCGGTTTCATGTATAATACAAATTAATATTCTTAAACTATATAACTAAATCCCTTACTTATTTAACTACTTAATGGATTATTTCTTCTACACTTCTCGTGAATCCACGGGTCTATAAGCTAGTTTATATATAAACTAAACAACGTAATAAATATCACATTTATTTAACCATTAACCACCATTTTAGTTCTGATTATAATTTATAAATCTCGTGTTATATTTATCAGTCAATTGCATAAACCAAACGAACCCTTATTGGTATTTCTGCTAAACCAAACGCACCCTTTGTTGCAAATCTGCCCAACTAAACACCCATGCTGTCCTAAACACCCCTGTTTGGGTTTCTAGCTATCCCAAACGCACCCTTTATAGTTTTCTGCTCACCCAAACGCCCCCTTTAGGTGTTTTCTGCCAACCCAAACACCCCTTTTGGGTGTTTTTTGTTAACCCAAACACTCCCTTATACATTTCTACTAAACCAAACACACCCTATTCGATGTTAATAACCAGAAACAAACACCCCCTTGAGGCTGTGACAATACCAAACGCACCCTATTGGGTGGCTGCCACCAAACACCCCTTTTTGGGTGTTAACAGCCAAACCAAACGCACCCGTGGTGCCGTTAACAAAACCAAACGCACCCTTTGGTGCTAAAACGAAAACCAAACGCACCCCTATGGTGGTGGTGACTGCCAAACGCACCCTCGTGGTAGTGGCAGCCAACCAAACGCACTCTTAGTGGTGCCCTTAAACCCAACGCAACCCTTTTGGTGGTGAGATCAACCAAACGCACCCTTGCCGCGGGTCGTTTACAAACCAGCCACACCCTTCTTGGTGTCGAGATGAACCAAAATGCACCCTGTTGCGTTTTATAAATAATCAAATGCACCCTAATCTGTTATGGTCGCCAAACGCACCCTTTTGGTATTTAAGAACCCCAAACGCACCCTTTTTTGTTTATAACAAAACCAACTGCACCCTATGCGGTAAAAACACAAACCAGACGCACCCGCTGTGGTGGTCGGTTAGACCACCGAAACAAACACCCTCTTAAGGGCTGACAGAAAAACCGAACGCACTCTAGTGGTGTATGAGCAACCCGAACACACCCTCAGTGCGGATTTGAAAGCCAAACGCACCCCTTTGGTGCGGATAAGAAAATCAAACGCACCTTTTGGTGCGAGTATGAAAACCAAACGCACCCTTGGTGCGGCTGAGTGGAGGTGGTGGTGTCGGTGGGTGTAAGGCTGTGGTGGTGGTGGCGTTATGATGATGATGATGACGCGATAATGTTGGTGGCGGTGGTGCGTCGGTGTGGCGGCAGCAGGGTGGTATGAGGAGTGAGGTAGCGGCGACTGAGTGGTGGTGATGGCGTGGAGGCGCGTGGTGTTGGTGATCGGGTAGATCAGGTGATGAGGAACGTTTTTGGACTCGGACGGAAAACTCGCCGAAAAAGTTTTCCGGCGGCGGCGGTGGCGGCCGGAGGGGTCTACCGGAAAAAAAAAATGAGAGAGAAGATGGAGTGTATATTTGTGTGTGTGTTGTTATATCAAAAAAAATGAAACAAATGATATATAACTTATATATATATATATATATATATATATATATATATATATATATATATATAAGTTTAAAAATGAAATAGAAAGTGATAATAGTTTAGGGATTGATTTTGTAAGTTTTTTATAGTTTTTGATAAATACTCGGTTCTTGGGAACTCGTTGGAGCCATCGTATCGGATGATTCAAAATACATAACTTGACCATTTGCGTTTCAAATCATTTTTCTGATAAAAATGAGAATTCACTCGACTAATTTTTCATAAAAGTTTATAAAATGTATTTAAAACAGTTTATTATTTATTTGTATAAATTTCCGATAAACTTTTGTCGTTAAAATGACCCCTTTTACTCGAATATTTGCTATCTTCAACAAACGTTACTGAATAAAATGATGACTAATTTATTAAATATTTTTATTTAATAAAAAGTGTTAATTAAATATAATTTAATTATTTTCTCGTTTCTATAATCTTGCTAGGGCATTTCAATCACTTTCTGACTGTTTTCGGGTGTCGGGCAAAACTAAAACGTTGTCCGGAATGTCGTTTTACATCAAATTGCTTTAGAGCCCGGGTCGTAAAAACGTGATTTAGTGAGTCGTTTTTGATAAGTCAGCTTAAAAATAACATATATCTTTTCGTTTTCAAGTTAAATAGGTTAAAAATAAATTTGCGCCTCGAGGTAATGTAATAATAAATATGATTTATTATTAAAATATGTTCCGAAAATTTTACCGGTTACGCGGTAATCGTTTTTATACGATAATAAGATGTCAAAGTCAAAAAGTCAAGTCAGACCCAAAAAGTTAAACGGTAAAATAGTCATTTAAAATTTCGAAAATTGCCGGATGTTACATAAAGTATCATAATCGACACTTTAATGATCCTAACATAAATCACTCCAATCTATCAGATTCAACATTTATGTACATGGTAAGGGTAAACCCTAACTTTACTTTTAATTTTATAAACTAATTTGTTAAAACATATTTGTAATTGTGTTTTATGGTTTTGATTTTAGCCTTTAGGTACATAATTATGTATTTATGTTGTAGACTTCAAGACTTTGACTAGTAGTAATGAATTATGATCTTGATTCTTGAATGTGTTGTGTTTTTTTGAATGATGTGTTAATTTTTGAATGTGTTGTGTTAGATACTTAGATATGATCAATGATGTGCATGAATGATGAATCACTTTTTGTGTCTTAATTTAATTTTGGCAGTAGTAGCTTTTGTATTGTTTATCTAATTTACTTTTGCTAACTTTTGTCTAAAAACATGGAAAATTACTATAAAAGAAAAACACCATCTTCATCAACATTAGATCAAGGTACTGAACAAGATATGACGGAAAAGGCTAAGGATCCTATTGATGTGATTGACTTAAATAATCTTCCTTGAGATCCTGTTGATAGACCAAGAATTTTACAATACAACGTTAATAAAAAAGATGATATAAGTCAAAAATATTGGAATCGAGGACCTTGTCAACCGAGTGGTCATGACTTTAAAAGAACAATTATAGGTAATAAAACAAGGCGTTTGTCCCAAGTTGGTTCAATCTATATGGTAATTGGTTAGAATATAGTGTAAAGGCAGAAAAAGCGTTTTGCTTATGTTGTTACTTATTTAGAGATAATTTTGGTCGTCAAGGTGGTAACGAAGCATTTGTAACTGAAGGGTTTAATGGTTGGAATAAAACAAAAAGATTTATTAGTCATGTGGGTGATTTAAAAAGCTTCCACAATCGAGCACTAAAAAAATACAAAGATCTAATGATACCAAAGCAACCAATGTCCTTTGCTTTTAGTAAGCTAACAGAACATGAGAGGAAGGATTATCGTATTCAGTTACAAGTTTCATTCATTACTACTAGATATTGCTTGAATGGTTAATTACCATTCTATAGCCACGACGAGAAGGTAATTTCTCTTTATATGGGAAATTTTCTGGAATTGAGAAAGTTAATCAGAAATTTAGATAAGAACATTGGTGCGGTTTTGAAAAGGACTTTGAATAATTGTCAACTAAACTCTCCACATATTCAAAAAGAGATTGCTGATTGCTTCAAAGATAAGGTACTTCATATTTTTTTAAAGAAATTAGCGATGACGTATTTTTATTGTTAGTTGACAAGTCTAGTGATGTAACTAAAAAAGAACAAATGGCTATTGTTTTGCGTTATTTTAATAAAAGTGGAGTAGTCAAAGAAAGTTTGGTTGGCTTTGTTCATGTGAAGGAGACATCTTCTTCATATCTTAAAGCTTCCATTGATTCTTTTTTTGCTAATCATAGTTTGAGTTTGAAACAACAGAGGTCAAGGTTATGATGGAGCTAGCAATATGCATGGTGAATTCAATGGTTTGAAAGCTAAAATATTGGAAAAAAATAACTCGACATATTATGTACATTGTTTTGCTCACCAACTTCAGTTAGTAGTTGTGGCAGTTGCAAGAAAACACTTGGGTGTTGTTGACTTCTTTGACAAGTTAACCCTTATGACGAATGTTGTTTGTGCTTCTTGCAAACGAAAAGATATACTTATAGATTGTGAAAAAGAGAGAGTGGAAAAAGCAATTGGTAATGGTGAAATTGAAACCGGAAGGGGCAAGAACCAAGAGCTTTCTCTTATACGAGCTAGGGATACAAGATGGAATTCTCACAACAAAACAATTTTGCGCTTGATAGATTTGCTTCCATATGTTATCAAGGTGCTTGAATTTGTTGAAAACGAAGGAAGTGATGGCTCTAGGCAAAATCAAGCAAGTGGTATTCTTGTGTACTTTAAATCATTTGATTTTGTATTTTATTTGCATATGATGAAATACATTTTAGGTCTCAAGAATATATTATCACAAGCTCTCCAAAAAGATGACCACGATATTGTGGAAGCGGTTTCGGTGGTTAAATCAACCAAGGAACATTGAAAAGGTTTAGATTGAACGGGTTTGTTCCACTCTTGGATACAATATCTTCTTTTTGTAGAAAACATAATATTCGAGTGGTGAACATGGATGAAGTATATATTAGTCCAAATGGTCAAAGACGAAGGGTCAATATTACTAATCAAAATTTCTTTGAGGTTGAATGTTTTAACACGATTGTAGATATGCAAATTCAAGAGTTTAATGATCGTTTTAGTAAGGCAAGCACCGAATTACTTGCAAATATGGCTTGTTTGAATCCGTGTGATTCATTTTCTCAGTTCAACACATCAAGTTAGTAAGGTTGAGTGAGTTGTACCTAAATGATCTTAATAGCGATGAAAGGATGGAACTTGAGAGTCAACTAAACTTATACTATGCCAATGTTATAAAAGATGATAGTTTTGTCGAATTGAATGGTATCACGGACCTTGCTACAATGATGGTGAAGAAAAGGAAACACATTTCTTATCCTTTGGTGTATCGGTTATTACATTTAGCTTTGATTTTGCCTGTTGCAGCCACAAGTGTTGAGAGATGTTTTTCTGCAATGAAAATTATAAAATCAGATTTGTGGAATCGAATTAGTCAAGAATTTTTGAATTCTTATGTTATATGTGGCAAAGAAAGAGAAGCACTTGCAAATGTTAATGATGAAGATGTGATGAACCGGTTCCAAGCTATGACAGATCGTAAAGGACATCTTTAAAATGTTTCTTTGCTCAATGTAAGCATTTTTTGTTGTTATTTTTCTGCTCAAACTAGTTGCACACATTTGTTTTATATAAAATCAGGAACGTATCTTGTTGGATCTTCTGAGAGTGATTACTAAGAAGTATATTGTTTAATGGTTATGCCAAACACCCCGTGTTCCAGTTCTACTGCAAAGAAGTGTATTGCCTATTGTGTTCATCATAATTTGTACGGTTTGCTGCATAAAATAATCAATGTTGCTGGTTTGT
>BQNB010116861.1:0-21282 GCA_026074375.1 Tanacetum coccineum
CGAAAGATCTTTTAAAGGAACGCAATCTCTTGCTTTATGTCGGAAAGGGTTAAAATCTGTTTCGAGTAAATTATTAAAATTACTCTGATTTTTTACAGTTGTATGTTCTGTGTAGTAGGCATACAAATCATTTTTCAAAGATTATTGTGGATTGTTAAAATTAATGGTGGTACTCACTTATATAGTATTTTTACTAGGGGTAGGGGTGAGCAAAAAAACCGGTTCCCAAACCGGAAACCGGTTCCAAACCGGAAACCGAACCGGTCAAACCCGGTTTTGACCAAACCGGTTCCGGTTTTTGGCCAAACCGGGGGTTTGGAACCGGTTTGGCTTTTTTTGGCCGACACCGGTTCGACCACCGGTTTTTGGAACGGACCCGACCCGGATTTTTTTGGATAAAAATGGGTCCCGGGAATTTACTTTATCAGATTTTCTTATCTTTTTAGATTTTCTTGTGGATAACTGGATAGGATAACTGATTTTCTTATCCTATAAATAAGGGTGTTGTATTACAACTTAAATCACAACTTACATTACATACAATCCTTCTTAAGCAAAAAAAAAAACCTATCCACCTCAATGGCAAGTCAATCCGCCTCAGACTCAGCTACTACCGGTGTTGGTTCAACAAGTGCACTGGGAATTCGTGAAATCATACAAACCACTCGAAACAATGAAATTTGGAACAGAAAATGACGTTGGTGTATTTTCATGACATTTTGGTCACTAAGAATGGTAGAAGGTTTAAAAAATTTCCGGATGAATATTGGGTTCTTATTGAATCGTTAAACCCATTACTTGAAGTGTTTCAAAATGCTTGAAGGATCACTTAGACGCTCATGAGCGTAAACAAAACAGCTCTCCTCTTGAACTACCCTTAGACGTTGAAGAAGAGTTGCAATTATCTGATTTGAAACTATGAGGGGGGGGGGGGGGGGGTGTTGTCCATTAGGTTCAACCAATGAAGAAAAAACTTAATAGAAGTATTTTGAAAAACCTCCCATCCTGATAAATACTTGTTCCGAGCAGCCGCTTTAAATCCCCTGGTTTTAATTATCCGTGGTAGACAATCTTATTGAGAATATAAGTAGGGACTGTGGAGTATGAAAGATGATGGTTTTGGCAACTAGGTCATTGGATTGGTTTCACGAATCTTTCCAAGGTCTTGTATAATATGTATTATTCACAATATTGTTACCAACCAACTCAATCAACAAGTGTGGGGTTCTTCATCGGTGTGAGTCCGTGATCCTTATGCTCGTTTCTACACGTTTAACCAACATAAAAAAAATAAGTCAAGGGGTGATCCTACAATGTCCTCCGAGTAAGAGCAATATCCAAACAGATTTAGTCTCAGGAACTTCAGCCCAAGGACTTAGCATCTTAAGATGTATTGGGGTTTTGGTAAATCAAAGGAAAACAGTTTACCTAGTCTATCCCGCATAGGCCATGGACCATATTAAGTTTCAAGCTTCTTCGGTAGCATCTGAATCAGCATTTTCAACAAGTTGGCTAGGGTATTGTTGACGACAATCCGAGAGAACCAAGACTAACTCCGGAGTCTTTTAGAGATGTGCATGTGCTTGAAGGCTCACGTTAGACGCTCATGAGCGTAAACAAAAAGCTCTCCACTTGAACTATCCTAGACGTTGAAGAAGGTGTCTTTACTGACGAGGTGCAACCAAAATGAAGCCACTCAGAACTTACCCGATCAAGAAATTGCGTTAGATTCTATTCAGCGATGGCCTTTGTCTTTTCCAGGAGAACACGTCCGTGATTATATGATGAGCAGCGAGCCGAAGATGACCATACCACTATTGCAGTAAGCAAAATACAAATACAATAACTCATATTAGCGGCAGATGAAAAAGATCACTTTACGTGCATAGTAGATAGAACTATTGAAGTAAAACACATAACTTTATGTATAAAAGTCGAATAAACATTTATTCGAAATGGTTGGTGGGAACAAGTCATTGGGTAGTCTATGGTTCGAAATGGGTCAGGTTGGATTCACCCAAAATACTTTTGTCCAATTTTTTCTAAAGATTTTCATAATCAATTAGAATAACAAAAAACATATCATCCCAATAAAAAGATGATACTTGAATAAATTCATTTCGGAAATTTTATGCATTTCTGGCAAGTTTTGGCCTGTTTCCATTTTATTTTATTTTCAAATTTTACTTGTGACCATTTAGAGATACAGAGTAAAACATAACCCAAATCGACCCATTCATAAGTAAATGGGTCAAATTACACCTTTAGATGCAACAAATGGAATGCAATACAAATGAGCAAGACTTTTAAGAACACGCTTATCTCAAGTGTATTTCAGTGTTAGTTCAGTGTTATTTCAGGGAAATCTCATCATTCATCAACAAGGAAGTTTTATTGAAAGATTTCAAGTGTATTTCAGTGTTAGTACTATTGTAATCAAACTTTTTAGACTATGCCAACATGTGTATCCTCTAAAAATATTAATGTAAGAAATGCAATGTTCAAACTAACTCAGTGGTCTGCTTAGGAGAGTGTTCGTCCACTTTGGGTTGCGTAATTAATTTCTTTACGAAGTCCACTCTTTCGAAACTAGCTACGCACCTGAACGCCGGCCCCCAAAATTGATGCCAGCGAGATTAAACTTGAGTCTCCAATAAAGAGTCCTCACCACTAAAACACTTGTAACGTGTATCTATGAACAATTTTGTTCATTATACTTGTAACATAGTTTCGAAAATCATTTAAACACTAAACATAATCTAGAATAAATCATTCCAATATTCCTTACTCTTTAGTGCCCTTTGAGAACTTTAATTGAAAAAGTTGCTACAAATATTATAAGAGAGCCATTTCAGTGCTTGAAAGTTGAAAGTGATCTTTATAGCAGCCAGATTAATAGTTTGCTTCTTTTTATTAAGTGGAGTCCCACATCAATCTACATCTACAAATCACCCTTTTCAGATAATTAGTATTTGATTAGGGAAAAGTAAAGGTTAAAGATAAAGAGTTGAATATCCTTGGCACTAAAGTAGCCCAAGACACATATGCACAGAAATTGGCAATACAAAGGAAACATGCCTGTGAAAAGTTATGATTTGGCTTGCAAAAATATATAGTAGACTGTATCATGGGATACTAAAATCAACAACAATACATCATGCCAGAGCCGGATATGGGAGAGATAGAATGTTCCCTACCCCAAAGATAAACCCGAGAGTAGGGAGACCTTCCAGGATCATGGGATTGATATAACTATAGAAGCAATATATGTAGAAGTAAAACACATTACTTTATGTATATTAGTTTAATGAACTTATAAACCCAATTGGGTTCCCTACAAAGATACTACAATAAACAGAAAATTGAACGACCTATACCGAAAACGCTGATTTCCATTTTGCATCCACATCAACATAGAGGTCACATTTGTTGCAAGTTTTTCTTTAAGAAACAAATAGTGTCTAAAATCCCAATCAAGAAAGGTTAATCGACAAATTTGGAGGAGATTCACATCTTCGCGGGGATCTATTCAGGAGATGAAAGCCAAGGGTTAGGTGCGACATACGTGTAACCATGAAAATGTTCACCGCCTGTTGGTGTAGGAGCTGGTGAATCATCCAACGGCATTGCAGTCCAGCACTTGTCAAAATTTTCAGTACATTCTTCACCACTTATATCTGGCTTAAACTTTGGCTGCAACTCTCTTGAGTCTAATTTCTTCCAGTTAATTGTTTTAAACCATTTATGTCCTTTAATATCATCACTGCCCCGGGGCCCACTTCCTAACCTTAGTGAAGGGTCCTTTTGCAACAGCTGAAAAAATATAATAAATAATGTACAACTAAATAAGCTTTGGTGATTAAGGTGAATGGCAAAAGCATAATCACAATTAGCTTAACTTACTCCTTTAAGCAAAGAGTGAGCTTCACCACTTAAGCGTGGTAACAACTTCACTTTTTCATTGATTATCTTTTCCTGAAGTTTCTTTCGGTTGGAGTGAGTGTATGGTGGCTGAAGAATACATGATTAAAGTACAGCCAATCAAAATCTAAGTGAGATTGCAATATACAAGATCCATCTATAGAGATGCCAAAACGAGTGGGGAACAAGTCACTGGGTAGTCAACAGGTGGAAACGGGTCAGGTTGGATTCACCCGAAATACTTTCTGTCCAATTTCTTCTAGATTTTTCTAAATAATTACTATGATACTTTGAAGAAAATGATTTTGGAAATTTAATGCAATTTTGGCAAGTTTCGGCCTGTTTCCATTTTCTTTTCAAATTTTAAGTGTGACCATTTTAGAGATGCAGAGTGAAACATGACCCAAATCGACCCATTCATAAGTAAATGGGTCAAATTACACCTTTAGATGCAACCATGGAATGCAATAAAAATGAGCAAAACTATAAAAAACACACTGTTAACATATATTCAAATATCTATTTTACCTTCCCAGTAAGCATTTCATACAAGAGTATCCCAACACTCCACCAATCTGCATTTTTATTGTGGCCTTTAGCCAATAATATTTCCGGGGCCATGTATTCAGTGGTTCCACACATTGAATTTGATCGGCTTGATTCATCAATTTCCTTTGCCAGACCAAAATCGGTTAGCATAACCTGGACAAGAACAGAATACCAAGTTTAATGAACATGAAAAAAATACAAATTTTGTTTTCAAGCAACCCAATGCATTTTGGCTAAAGATTATTGAGTTTAATGAACATAAAAAAAATACAAACTTTACATGCCCATCCGCATCCATGAGTATGTTTTCGGGTTTAAGATCTCTATGCACGATTCCTCTCTGGTGAAGATGTGAAACAGCAGACACAATCTCAGCAGTATAAACCCTTGCTTGATCCTCACTACCCAAGACATACCCGAGAATAAGAGTTAGAAAACATAACCATACATCATTACTGTATAAAACAATCGACAGGCAAATGAACATGTACCTGAAGATCCCTTGTCGGTATAGGTGAAAGAAAAGATGTCCTCCATTAATGAAATCCAAGATCAAATACAACTTGGTTTTTGTCTGTAGGAACACACAAACATCATTAAAAAAAAAGAAGCTAAAATGATATCATGAAAACTACAGGTATTTCTTTCAATTATTATCCATTGTTACAAAAATTATTTCATGGTTGCATAGACTCTTTATAGATCAAATAGAAAGCCAACATATAAAGGTATGAAGTAGTGGTACAAGGCTACAAGCTACCATAATCCAGTAGAAGCACGAATAAAATATTATACTTCAGTTGATCTCTATATAACCGTGACTTAACATTAAATCATGAACATGATTTGCTTGATTATAAAAAGTCTTAAAGGGTCGACTCTATCTGTCATAACAAGGGCAGCATTTGACTATTCACAAGTATCCGAACTGCATCATACTATAACAACCAATAGGTCCTAACGTAAAAGAACTATACATCAAGATGTAGCGAAGGCACTTTACTAAACTTCGACACTTGAGCAATCTAACTTACCAAGGCATCATACTACAGCAACCAATACGTTGTTGAATAAAACACTTATACTAAATTATCACTAATCTATATTACATCATAATATAAAGAAGACGCTTCATGGACCATCAACATTTTCAAGCAAGCAGGACATGACGCGAGGTCGCCGCGGTAGTAGGAAGGCGCGGAGCGAAGGCGCGATAGGGATACTAGCGGCTTACAGGTAGATAGTGAAGTCTAGGCGTAGCAGATGAGAGCGCGGTGGACGGGTAACATTAATTCGGAGGGGACAGCACTAGATTTAGGCGTATGATCATTGCTCTCCCTCTATGCTCGATTATTAAAAACAGTAGTCGACTCTACATCTGTCCTTAGACAAGGTGTCAGCGAATGAGGTGTGGTAGCGTGAGAGCAGCGAAGTGTGAGAGCGCGTAAGCTTGGCATTCAGAACGCAGTAGGTGTGGGGGGGGGGGTGGGGACAGACCAAGAAGTGAGCGCGAGAGAGGACGAGCGCGAGAGACGCTATGAGCAGGAGCGAGAGAGTGCTAGTGCGTCAGAGAGGCACAGGTAGCGCTAACTGTACGGTACCGCAATATGTGAGTGCAGAGGTCGTAATCTTAGAGCTACTAGTGTGCAGTCATACATTAGCCTAGCAAGCTCAATACGTTGTTGAATAAGACCTTATACTAATTATCACTATTCTATATTACATCATTTCTGCGAGGTAGCAGGGCGCGCGCGTATTGCAGATAGGACCATCCGGGCAGTGTTCGCGAGCTAAAGTAGTCTACTAGTATTAGTGTAGATTCAACTCTAAACTCGCCTATGAATGCGGGCGAATTATTAAGACCTATCGAGAGTGATTCTTAAAGAGTTGGTGGGGTGGGGTGGGTGGTGGGGGTTGTTGGGGGGTGGGGGGTTGGTTTGGGGTGGGTTGGTGGGGGGGGGGGGGGTTGGGTGGTGGGTGGTTGGGGGGGGTGGTCGGTTGTTGGGTGGGTGGTGTTGGGGGGGGTGGGGTGTTTGGTTGTGGTTGTGGTGGGTGGTTGGGGTGGTGTGTGGGGGTGGGGGTTGTTGTGGGGGTTTTGTGGGGGGTTGGGTGTGGTTTGGTTGGGGGGGGGTTTTGGGGGGGGGTTTTGGGGGGGGGTTGGGTTGTGGGGTTTGGTGGGGGGGGGTGTGGGGGGGTGGGGGGGTGGGGGGGTGGGGTGGGTTGGGGTGTGTTTGGTTTGGGGTGGGGGTTGGGGGGTGGGGTTGGGGTGGTTTGTGGGTGGGGGTGTTGGTTTGGGTGTTTTTGGTGGGGTGTTGGGAGTGGGGGGTGGTTGTGTGTTTGGGGGGGTTGTTGGGATGTGGTTTGGTTTGGTTTTGGGGGTGTGGTGGGTGGGGGGGTGTTGGGGGGTTGTTTGGGTTGTTGTTTGGGGGGTGGGGGGGTTTTGGGTTGGGGGTGTGGGTGGTGTGGGGGGGGGGTGTTGGGGGGGGGTGTGGGGTGGGTGGTTATTAAAAGCAAGTTTTAAAATTGAACATTTACTCATACATCTTCCAGTACTACTAGCATAACCTATATACATCAAGTTTTGAACTTGAAGCCAAATTGAGTACCTGAAACGAGTAGCGCAGCTGCACAACAAACGGATGCACAACTTTAGTAAGTATATCCCTCTCCGCCTTCATATAATCCACATGATTATTCTTAATAATGGTATCCTTCCTCATAACTTTCATGGCATAAATCCCATCACCAATAACCCCGTCACCCCCATCCCCATTTACGACACTCCTATCCCTCCTCCTAACTTGAAACACCTTCCCAAATGACCCTTTACCAATCACCCTCATAATCTCAAAATCCCCTGGCCCAATCCTATACCCCATTCCCATCTTCCCCACTTCCACATTTTCAACTTTCTCGACCTCGTTTTCTTCTTCGCCGGAGCTTTCGGCATCAAAATCGTGCGAAAAAGGCAGCGATTTCGAAAGGGTGTAACGAGGCGATGGGCCGATGAATGAGTGGGACCTGTTGTGGATAATTTGTGGGTCACCAAGAAATATACTATTATTAGGGTTAGGGTTAGGGTTTGAAGATGAAGTGGGCCCAAAAACATCATTAAAATCAAACTCATGATCAGGTGATAATGATGATGTTGTTTGGATAGTAAGGTTGTTGAGTCTGGTTGCTAAGATTGATTGTAGTGTTTTTTTACTACTATGTTGTTGTTTTAATGATGATGATGATGACGTCATCATGTGTTTTGTGTTCCTAGTTAGTTCTATGTTTTATTATGTTTGTGTGTTTTAGTGATTCCTAGCCGAGAAATTAATCTAAGCTGGGGAACTGGGGAGAATCAAAAGGGTTACATTTTAAAAAAAAAAAAATAAACAAGTTAAAAGTTTATAGATTCAAATTTCGATATAAATGATGAAGAAAAGTTTTCAACAGTTAGAATGAGTACAATGATATAAAACAAAGAGTGTTTGGTTATGTTGGTGTTTACCTGTCGAGAGATGGTGATGTTGAGTTTATGGAAGGAAAGGATGAATGTTACTCTGTATGTTCAAATTCAATGGATGTCTATCTTAAGGAATTATGAAAAGAATATGTTTTTTTATTCCTTCATGACTGTCTACAGTGTGCACCGTCGACTAATAGTTTACAAGTTACAACTAGTTAAAAACCTGTGTAATACAGAGACAGTTAAAGTATGTTACTTAATGTTGCACTGTTACCTAATAAAAACTAAAAGAAGAATTCAAAAGTTTAAAACACACAGAGATGTCTCGGTTAACCTGAATAATAAAAATCATATTCGTCTTTTCGTTTAGTCTAAACAATCATAATATCTTGATACGGACTATTTTTCCATTTTCTTCATGATTTTCGATAGCAAAAATTTACTTTGGGGTGCCCTTAATTTCTATGTCACCCAACAAAAATATAGAAAATACCGTTTGTTTCATTTTCCACCGGACACCTAACTTTGTTTCGAATGATAACTATATACAACAAAGAGTTTATTAGAAGCCATTTGTAAACATGAATCAATACAAAAGAGTACCACTTGAAATACCTTTCGAGAAATGTAGATGCAATAATCTGCACCTGATGAGGAGGAGAAGTTCGGGTCTGCAAGGATGTTCGGATCGAATGACGTCCTCCGAACCTTGAGGAACTCCGTACCTCCTGTTAAGTCTTGAGCTGTGATAAGACAAGTAGCACACGTCCCAGCTCCGGTGTGAGAATGAGTATGGGTGATATTAATGAAGCATGAAGTGTATAAGTATGATAATATAAGCTTGTTCGGTTCGGAGTAATCCCTCCCGAGAATATCATGTCCCTCAACTATGAATAGTTGGGGTAATTTATATTACTTACCTATTCTGAGAATTAGGCATGGGCTTGATGGGCTTGTCCGTACAACACAATAGCTATGACATCCTTTTCATACTAACGTGGAGCTTGTCAACTAGTGACGAACCCTTTGGTTCGTCTTTTGGTTCATTAGTTGGTAACATCCTTTTGTATCGTCAATGAGTCATACTTTGATTCGTCAGTGGATCACACTCGTTAGTGGATAACACTCGTCAGTTGATGACGCTCGTCGGTGAAGTATACTCGTCAGTGGATGACCCTCGTCAATAGACAGTGGAGTATGCTTTGTTTAGTTAGTGTAGGGATGGCAAAAAAACCCGAACCCAATGGGGAAATCCAAAACCCAAAGTTTTTGGGGCGGGGCGGGGCATGCTTATCGGGTTACGGGGCGGGTTTCCGGGCATTATCGGGATTGATTCTTTTCGGGTTCGGGGCGGGGGACGGGGCTAATAACTTCCCAACCTCGCCCCGCCTTCAACACCTGAAACTATAAATTACATATCGTTATATTATTTTCATATATGTTATGTTAGTATTTAATAATAAACCTAATATTATCAAAATTTCTGTCAGTATTTATATCTTGCAAGATTGCCAACGTTGGATTAATAAAAAACTTTTTTGTGCCAATAGTTATTAAAGAATGTTTGATTTTTTTTTTACGTGGTTATAATTATTTATGTATAATTTTGAAACTTATTGAACGCTGAACTATTTATTATATTATTAGTAGGTTCTTGTATTATTTCATATTTTTGACATGTATCAATTTGTAAAAAATATAGGCGTAAAAAAATAATAATAAACGGGAGTATACATACGTGTATTTGGTGGAGCAATGCGCTCGTAAAGTTGCCTCAATAAGATCTCCAACGGGGATCGGAGCGGGTTTGGGGGAGCATCTCGCCCCAATGGAGCGCCCCGATAAGATCCCCATTGAGGATCAGGGCGGGTTTGGGGCGTGGTTTGCTAATCGGGTTTGGGGATGGAGGGTGGTCGCCCAGCCCAAACCCGCCCCATTGTCATTTCTAAGTTAGTGAATCGGATCCTCGAGGACCCGATACACCGTCGTGTCCCCCCAGTATAATATTGTTAATCATAAATTGACGATGTTATACTTAATAATCAAAAGGTGTTGAGAAAAACTTCTTTCTTATTATATATTTTTTTTTCTTTTTTAGCCATTATACTATTACACATTTGAGAATTAAAACGACGCCCTTTTTTTGACCCACTTTCAATGTTCATCTTAAGCACTGTAGCACTGTAGCTACAGTTCTACGGTGCTGAGCCAAAAAAAGCCTAAAATATTTAGCCCAAAAATTTGGGCCGGCCCAATTAGTTTTTTTTTTTAAATAAAATTTGTTGGCACAAAATAGGGAGGAAAAAAATGTTACAAAAGTACCGACGCATTCAGATAAAAATATATCCGCGGTAACATTTCCGAATTAACTTAAACAAGCCCAAAAATTTGGGCCGGCCCAATTAGTTTTTTTTTTTAAATTTGTCGGCACAAAATAGGGAGGAACAAAATGTTACAAAAGTAGACGCTTTTCGATAAAAAATTCCAGCTGGTAAACATTTCCGAATTGACTATAAGGAAAATTTAAACCCGCACTATTAAATATGTAGGGCAAAAAAAGCCCAAAAAGTTTAGCCCCAAAAAAATTGAGACGGCCCATTTAGTTTTTTTTTTTTTTTTTTTTTTTTAACAAAAATTTGTTAGGCACATAATAGGGAGGAAATAATGTTACAAAAGTTCCGACGCATTAGATAAATAAAAATATCCGCCGGTTACATTTCCGAATTGAGCTTAAACAGGCCTAAAAATTTGGGGCACGCGGCCCAATTATAATAAATATCAGCTACCATAAAAAAAAACTACTAAACACGATACTGAAAAAGTAAACCCGCACTATTAAATATGAGACCGACAAAATAAACTCGCACAAAATTAAAGGAAAAAAAAAAGAATTAATGACACGCAACAACGCGCGAAAAATTAGCGCCCCGCAGTAACGTGCAGGAAAAAATAAACTTACACTATTAAACATAAAAAAACGCGCGAAAAAACAAATAAAAAAAATTATACTATTACACATTTGAGAATTAAAACGACGCCGTTTTTTTGACCCACTTTCACTGTTCATTTTAAGCACTGTAGCACTGTAGCTACAGTGCTACAGTGCTGGGCCAAAAAAAGCCCAAAAAATTTAGCCCAAAAATTTGGGCCGGCCCAATTAGTTTTTTTTTTTTTTAAATAAAATTTGTTGGCACAAAATAGGGAGGAAAAAAATGTTACAAAAGTACCGACGCATTCAGATAAAAAATATCCGCGGTAACATTTCCGAATTGACTATACTGAAAAAATAAACCCGCACTATTAAATATGAAGGGCAAAAAAAGCCCAAAAAATTTAGCCCAAAAATTTGGGCCGGCCCAATTAGTTTTTTTTTTTTTTAATTTGTTGGCACAAAATAGGGAGGAAAAAAATGTTACAAAAGTACCGACGCATTCAGATAAAAAAATATCCGCGGTAACATTTCCGAATTGACTTAAACAGGCCCAAAAATTTGGGCCGGCCCAATTATAAAAAAATACCCGCGGTAACATTTCCGAATTGACTATACTGAAAAAGTAAACCCGCACTATTAAATATGAGACCGACAAAATAAACTCGCACAAAATTAAAGGAAAAAAAAAGAATTAATGACACGCAACAACGCGCGAAAAATTAGCGCCCCGCAGTAACGTGCAGGAAAAAATAAACTTACACTATTAAACATAAAAAAACGCGCGAAAAAATAAATAAATAACACATTTCACAAGTAAAACTACGTCGTTTTGGCACTGCTACAGTGCTTAAAATGAACAGTGCTACATTAGCGCTACAGTACCCCGGCCCAATGGGCTCGGTTACTGTTCATCGGCAAAAAAAAAAAACTTTATTATCCCCCTCCTCTTTTTTGGCCAAAAATAAGAAGAAAATTTTTTACAGGAAGTACTCTCATCTTTAACTATTTACGACTTTCTATCGGCCTGGGCAAAAAAAAAACGCGCGATTGTCATTTTATATAAGAACAAAAACAAACTATTAAACATGAGACCGAAAAAATAAACCAAAAAAAAAAAAGCCCACAACAACGCGCGAAAAATTAACGCCCGCAGCAACGCGCGGTTAATCTTGCTTGTTATATGTCATAACCAAAGTAGATTATGTGCGCTTGGGATAAAATCGTATTCCTAAACTTTGTTACAAAACAAAAACCTTGCAATAGATTTATCATTAAACTCTCTTGTTAACTTCACTTGTGGTAACATCAAAAAGAAACTTATCCCAAATGCATCATTGTTCTAGGTTCGTCATCTTAAAAGTTGTATCATGAAACAAGTAACAGTTTTTATTTTCTTGTTTTTACAACAAACATTGGTGTATGGTCATTAGGAATTTGGACCATATAACATAACATGTTATAATGAAAGCTTATAAAGATCAGAAAGATCAAGTAGGCTGCAAATATAGATCATTCTTCCACATGTCTGCAAACTCGCGACCTCCTCCGATGGATTTGATTTTCTTCTCATCTTGGCTTTAACCTTTATTGCATACTTATCATCCGTATGTCTCTCTTTAAATACCCTCTCTAACAATAATCAAAAGAAAAAAAATTATAAGTTTGCATGCATCATCTTACTTTACTGGAAATAATGCTTGATTCACAAATGCCCATATTACAAAGTTCAGAAACATAAATAATTAAGGTCCAAGAGCTCCCTAGCCTAACTTTATGAAACATAGAATAATTTTTAGGAGAGTTGAACCATGAAAGCTACCACTAAATAGCTTGATTGGGTCTAAACAAAAGCTTTGATCGACCACTTTATTTAACGGATTTTAGGATACTAATCGAGTTTGAGTAGCAATAGCTTAGTCATTGTTCCAAAATTAGAATTAAGGACAAATTATCTTTCACATAACTCCATAAAAACAACCCTTATAACGATTAAATCGACTTGGCAACTTACAATAACTTTATAACGGTTTAATGCTCTCCTGGTCAGGGATGTTGACCCCATAGACTATGCTTAGCCAATGAGTCACATATAGAAGTCTGCCTGAGAGTTGCAAAGTCTTCCTCTAAGTGAACTGTAGTCGTAATTGATCTAAGCCATCAAGAAGAGATATGCCCAATTTTTTGGTCTAAAAACATGCAGCATTGTATATTTGTATGTAAGTATGTATATTTTTTGTCAACTAACTCTCCAAATGTTAACGAAGAGAAATATCAAAGTAACTTTATCTACTACCAAAAACCTGAAAACCAAGGATAACTTGCAAAGCCACCATTTGCTCAAAACCAGAATCATGAACTCGAGCCTAAAACTGCTAATCTACAACACACCAAAGATGAGTAGCACAAAAAAGACTCTTTAATGAAAAAAGTTTGTTCGTGGGAAACAGTTGATGTTGTAAAAATATCAAAAGAAACGTGTTCATGAATGCCCATATATAAGTGGTGGCACAACGATTGAGAAAGAGGCAGTGTTCGAGAGTGCAACAACAACGACCGTAAACATCTCTTGTGGAATTGAAGGTATTTTAGAGAAGCAGCTAAACGTTTGTTTAAAGAGAAATTAAAGTTCTTAGTCATTAAGGATTTATGTTAAAATTCAAAAAAACCTCTTTTCTCTGCGAACCTCACAAGAAATCAATCAAAAAATGTGTTTTTTTCTTTATTTCCATGAACACATCTGCTTCTCCGTACAGGTTAATACACAGTAGTTTTTTTAATGAAACTGTAAAGTGAATTGCATAGATCTACTCTTATTTTGACACCACATCAAAAAAGAGGTATATATGACTACAACATAAACCTTTTAGAGATGATAAAGATTTTTAATATACACCTCACCTTTTGTATCAAACATCACAAGTCTCTAATTATCTGAACCAAAAAGAAGTTCGAGTCTCTTCGTGGGGGTTTTCCTTCAAGGTGGGAATCTGTGGGGTTTTGCCCCATAGATGTGCCGATTCGAGGCTGGCAGGGAATACCTTCTGGTATGTAATGTGGATTCGAATCACTAATTATTATTTGAGGCTGGCAGGGACTACCTTCTGGGTAAGTACTGGAATCGAATAACTAACTTACAAATAAAAGTTACATCTTGAATCAATATGACGACAATTTTATATCATAGAAGCAACAACCACAAGAAAACTATGGATAATTTAAACTATGTTCCATTTTGATCTAAGAAAAACTATTAAGGAACTATATAAGCACTATGAAAGATTCAGTTATAAAGAATACTGAACCAATCTCAAAGTAAAAACAATATTCTGTTTTGCAAAGGGCAAGAAGTCAAATAGTTTCATTACATTTTATCAAACACTTGTTATGCATATATAGGCGGAAAATTAATAACAACAATATACTTTGAAAGTTAACTCATGAAGTCATGAGGAAGTAAAGGATTTGAACTTAAGTATCGGATTAGTGTATTGAGAACAATAACGAAGGAATAAGAAATTAAACATTGATGAATGGTTAATACTCTGCTCCATATGCAACAAAGCTGAAAGGTTACAATTATGGATGGCAATGGGTTGGGGAATTTCGAGGATCGTACTTACCATCCCCATCCCTGTTTCTCAGCCTCATCCCCATCCCCGTCCCCGTCCCCATCCCCATTGGGGAATCGATTTACATCACCATCCCCATCCCTAATGGGGATCGGGGATCCTCACGGGGATTCGGGAATTTTTTGCCCTTATAAATTAAGCATAAAATTACACAACTAAACGAAAATATAAAGAACTGACCTACAAAATTTCTTAGAACGCATACGTTGTACATAGTTTGATTAATTAAAATGTCATTCAACTTTAAAGCATCGTAAATACTAAAATATCGCATATACTATGTAAATAAAATGGATCGAATGTATGTATTCGGAAAAAATATTAGTTGAATAATATATAGAGTTTGTAACTTAACTTTTTAAAAGTAGTTGATTTCATTATATATGACATATACTTCCAAATATACTTCAAAGTAGATTATTTGTCAATATGTACTGTTTTATACGGTATACATGTACATGTACTAGTTAGTAATATACAATTAATTTTTATATATATTTCACTTATAAAAGACTCGGGGTCGGGTACGGGGAGGGGGGTATTTATGTTATTCCCCGTCCCCGCCCCATCACCCGAAGGGGTTTCATAATTCGGGGAGTCCCACGTCCCATCCCCTTCACCCGGTCAACTCGGGGATTCCCCAGTCAATTCGGGTTTGGGGATCGGGTCTCCATCGGGTACGGGTTTTATTGCCATCCCTAGTTACAATCGAAGAAAAGAAAATTTAACTACAAACATAATAATACCTAAGCAGATTCATGAGAGAAAAGTTTGAAGAAGAAGTTAAGACTGTTTGAGTTCTGTAAAAAATACTATGTGTGTAGCCACTCGCATTCTTACATTCGTTCGAGTGTGCTAACTATAATATACGAATATAAAATATTGTGTTTCTTTCAATTAAGGTGGTTTAGGTATAAAGCAATAAGCTTTAGCTTGCTTTTAATAAACAACTTAATGATTTGATCTTTTGAATGAAACACTTGCATGTGCTTATTAAATAATATACCAAGAAGCAGGGGCGGAGCCAGAAAGTTTGGCTCGAAGGGGCACACTTTGATATTTTTTAATAACTACACTACAAATTGATTCTTAGGAGGGGCAAATTACGAAAAAAATCGAATATTTTCGAAAATTTACACTACAATTTTTTTCGCTAGGGGGGCACTTGCCCCTTGGGCCCCGCCTTTGTCTCCCCCCTGCCAAGAAGTGAAAGGTTAACTCATGAAGTCACGAGGAAGTAAAAGATTTGAACTTAAGTATCGGATTAGTGTTTTGAGAACAATAATGAAGGAACAAGAAATTAAACATTGATAAATGGTTAATTTCTGCTCCATATGCAACAAAGTTGAAAGGTTACAATCGAAGAAAATAAAATTAAACTACGAACATAATAATACCTAAGTAGATTCATGGGAGAAAAGTTTAAAGAATAAGCTAAGACTGTTTGAGTTCTTTAAAAAATAGAAAAAATGGTAGAATGATTTGTTTTAACAAACCCAATTAAAATTGGCATGTAAAAGTGAAACACTTTCTTTTTCTCTAATCAGATTCAGAGGCTTTGATCTAATTTTTCCAAGGGCTTTTCAAATTTTAAAAATGCACCTCTCATTGATTTCGTTTTAAAATAGTAATAAATTAGTGAAGTCTGAAACCTTATGCAACCCTATAATGATATAATACTATTTGTAAAGTCTGAAACCTTATGCAACACCATAACGATAAGACGAAACCAAGTCAAGACTACCTAACAGTTTGCTTTTCAAAACTTTTAATGGTAACAATAATTATGAAAAAGATACCTATTTATTGCGGCTAACAAAATATAACTTGTTTTAAAACACCATGTGCTCATAAATGTTCCCATCCAGAAGTACAAATCAATGTTTTTAGTGTCAAATGGTCACTTTGTGACACATAACCCATAGTGTATTTTATAGAACTTCAAAATGGAAAGGACATGGTTTGGTATAGAGAACAGTGTAGAACTTATATTTTTATGTTTGAAGATATTCACTTTTGACAACTTTAAACTTTGTACCAGTTATACGCAATAACAATCCTGACATATGATCAATAAATAATACTTTGTTTCACAAGCGGATTCTCAAATTTGAAAGAATAAAAGTAATTAAGGATATCACAACCTTTATTACAGCAATTTTGGTTTAAACTACACATGAGGAGCCCACATAAAAGAACCACTGCAAATTTATAACAATGTTCATAGCAAAATTACACATTTTTCCCTCAAACATTATTACAAACACATACCATGCATCGCATAAAATAAAAGATTAAAAACAAAAAATTTTATGTAAATGTACACTGTGTTCTTAAGTTCTTTTAGTAAAGTAAAGGAAGGTAAAAGGAAGAAAACCATTTTTTTCCCCAAATGTGGGATGGTTGGAAACATTTGCCTTTCTCAGAAGAATTCCAATCAAATTACTAGAACGGTATGCGCTCTGTTCTCGAGTTACTTCAAGAAAGGAAAAGAAAAAAAATTAAAGAAAAGAAAGGAAAGTAACATAAAAGAAAGGAAAGTTAATAATTTGTTTTGTGTTCTTAAGTTTAAAATGAAAGAAGAGAAAGAAAAGGAGATTGAGAAATATGTTTTTTCAGTTTACCCTTTAAAAATGACACCTAAGAAATAAAAAAGAACATGGGTAATTCGGTCAACATAATAGTTTTTGTAAGCTTAATGTACACTTTCCTTCCAAATCCTCCCAAATATGGGAGGAAAGTTTTGACAAAAAAAAAGCTTGTATTTCCCTTTTATTTTTTTCATTCACTTTCTTTTCTCCTCTTAAAAAACTAGAGAACACAAAAAGTTGGTACAATTAGTCCATTTACTTTCCTTTCCTTCTTAAAAAAATCTTAAGAACACAGCGTAGTTTTTCATTCTTTTTCATTTTCTTTTCCTTTTAAGTGTTACTCAAAAACAAATGTTAGATGTATTTCTTTTCACTTTCTTTCCTTTTCTTCATTAACTCAATCTTAAGAAGACAATAAAACGACTTTATAACGAATTAAGCAACTTAAAAATCAAAATCGCATATGGCAGTGATGGAAATAGGAAGACCGCAAATAGCAATCGATATCAAGATACCTCACAAAAATCCCCAATTCTTCGTGCCTGCAAATTACCTGATAGCATTATGTCATTAAAAAAACCCAACCTTTGATTAGGAGATTAAGAAACACAAGATAATGTACGAAATTAACCTTAAAAAACATGTCCATACATACGTGTATGTAGGCGGTCACACAACCGTGCTCGAGATTGAAACAATAACGATGGTAAACATCTTTTGTGGAAGAAATTAGGGAAGAGCAGCATATTTGCTTAAAGAGATATTAAAGGGTTTATGTCAAACAAAACTCTTCTCTCCATGCACCTCATCAGAAACCAATAAGAAAAAATGCTATTTTTTCTATAATTATTAGTACCTCCACTGACAAGAAATACATAGTTTTAAAAAAATGCATTAATTACTTCTTTAATAATTTCTTTTATTTTTGATAATTAATATGGACTAAGGGTCATATGATAAACTTAAACAAATCAACTTTTATTTTTAATAGTGAACAATTATTTTGAGACATACTAAAAAAGAAAGATAAACTATAATATTAAAACAGAGATAGTATATTATATTTTAATGAACATAATTGGTTTTTTTAAGTATTTTTTAAGAAAAAGTTACAATTACAAATTATACAAACGAACAAATGTGGTAGTGTTTACACACACATTTGCTACAGTAACTCCTTTTTAGTAATTTTTTATTCTGAGTGAACAATACTTATATTAATAAACAATTAAAGTTACAGGATGCTTACTCATTATATTGAATGCCTGCGTGTTTTCCCCACCTGCATTCACCAATATCAAAAATAAATCCCAACTTAAAACACATCTCCTATCTAAAAACACACACAGTTGATTCAATCACCACTCCCACCACAAATAACACCGGTAAAATAGGCGGTGAAGAGACAATTAGGATGGCGGCGGTGAAGAGACAAACAACTCCGGCCATCGATGAAGTTTTTTATAACAAAACCAGGTTAGATTTTTACTCTTTATTAAACAAAGCCTATCAGTAATTACTTGAAAACAGAACACGTATATATGTGTTCATCTCTCCGTAATACATAAAAAAAACACATAAAACCACAGACACTATATCTTCGCCCCCATTTTTTCTCATATAGCTCTTTCCCCCACCAAGCCTAATATCTCTTGATATCATCTTTTAAAAAGTTAGTTGTTTTATTTCTTTTATTAATTTTTGGGTTTTTAGATGTTTTGTTTTTATGGAAGAATTTTGGTTAGGTATTGTGCTTACTTTTTGTTGTTATTTGTGGCAAAAGTTCAATAAAGATTAATTTTTTATTATAGATCCTAAGACTCCATCTCAATCATTCATTTTTTCATCAAATTAAATAAAACTCATTTTTCACCTCTTTTTTAAAAATTAAATATCTCACAAACCGTTAATCGTTACGTAAAATGAAACATACCATTGCAATGAGAATTAAATCATCTTTCTAACGAGGGGCACTTTGATATACTTTCGAAGAACTTTTTTTTAATTTTATTTTTTAGTCACGTCTAGAAAGATCACATGTGATTCTGGAAAATCACATGTGATTTGTATTTTACAAAATCACATGTGATTTTGTAAAGGGTCTTTCTAACATGTGCCCCAAGGGCACATGATAAGGTGAGGACAAGAGGTTGTATGTCACAGCCTGATTGGTCAGCAAGTGCTTGTGGGACCTGATAATGATTAATAATTATAGCTGCTGACTAATCAGGCTGTGACACATATGCTCTGTCCCCACCTTATCATGTGCCAAGGGGCACATGTTAGAAAAACCCTTTTGTAAAATCACATGTGATTTTGTAATACAAATCATGTGATTTTTTTCAGACGTGACTAAAAAAATCGAAAAAAATAAGTTCGTCGAAAGTATATCAAAGTGCCCCTCGTTAGAAAGATGATTTAATTCTCGCCTCGGTGGTGTATTTTTTGTCGTTTTAGGATTTACCGTTTGCAAGATATTTTAATTTTAAAAAAGCGATGAAAAGTGAGTTTTTTTAATTTAATAAAAAATGGGTGGCTATGATTGGTCCATTAGATCTTTGATAAATATTGGATCTTTATTGATCTCAACTCTTGTGATATTGGTTTATTTAGGATGAATTGATGTGAATGAGTTTGTGTTTGGATGTAGATAGATATAATACTTAATTATTGCATTTGGAGTTTCATGTTCTTAATTTTGTTGCATTTTTAGATTAGGGTTTTCTTTATAAAAAAATTTTGGGTAAAGGGTTTTCTTTAAAATTTGATTATGTACAGTTACAAATCGGAATCCAGGTAATTTGTTTATATTAAGTTTGTATTTTTATTCACGGGTTGTTCTTTAATTGCAGGTTTCCAGGTATGAAAAGGTTTGTTGCTGTTTTCTTGATTGAAAGTTAAGGGTGTGTTTAGTTGGGGAAAATATCCATCTTTTCATTTTTTATTTGAGAATGGAAAAACTGAAAACCTGTTTAGTCGCACTTTTTTCCAATATTTTTCAAAAAAACAAAATTCTCATTTTCTAATTTTATATAGAAAAATAGAAAATCACATTTTACAATTCTCCATCTCTTTTCATTTTTTTAAAAAGAAAAAATACAACTCCCATCTAAAAAGGTTTTCAAAATTCTCAACTCTTCTCTAGAGAAGAAAAACCATTCCCTTCTTTAGGAATTTGAAAACAAAAAAACATAAAAAAATTTCTACAACTAAACACCACCTAAGTTTTTTTATAAAAAGTTTGTGTTTAAAAAATACAGTATTTGATTGGTTTATTTTGATTTGGTTTGTGGGTTTTGATTGCAGCGGTGATTTAGAACAATAGAGGACTGAATGTGTGGAATTGATCAATGTAGGCCAAGGTGAATATTGCATTTCTTTCGTAGTAAAATAAATTTGCATTGTTTTGTGTGGGATTGACCCGTTCCCTTTAGTTACAGTTCTGATATGACCCATTTGAGAAAATGAAGGCTCAAATCAACCCGTCCTTAAGCAAATGAGTCGAAATTGTGACGTAAGTTATTATCAACTCCAAAGAAGGTCTGCAACAGAAAATTGAGGTATTCATTTTGTTCGATCGATGGCGTGTAGTCTCTATTTGACATTAGGCCCGAGATTTGCCCATGTTATTGATTTATATATTGCCCATGTTATGGAATGAATCATCTATCTTTGGCACATATTTGCAGTTACACTAAAACAATCAGCAAGTTCAAAGTATTGCACTTGGATAGCCACTCTTGCTGTGACGGTGTGTCCCAATGTCAACTACGAAAACTACTCCAACTGGTAGGTACCTTTTTCCCTGTTTCCTCACATTTGTTTATGGCGTACGTTAATGATATGGGTTACTTGCGTTAGTACTTTTAGAATGGGCTTGGTCGACTCAAAAGCATCTAAAATGTAATGCAAAAGCTGTTAATTATCATATTAGGTGATGTTTGGGATTGCAAGTAAAAAAAGCTTATTATGAAACTAGACAACTATGTGGATCTTTTTGCTCATAAGCAGATTATAAATGTTTCGAGTTACCTTAACTGAAATGCGTAAACTTAGTAAACTGATTAACGCTAAGTGTATTGGAGACATTTCATTTGTGTTTCCTTTTAACTTATGGTCGTATATTGTGTGTTTTATCAGGTCAAAGGTCGTTCAAAATTGTATGAATGAATAAACTCATACCAGTGATTTGATGTGATTTTT
>BQNB010116863.1:0-21281 GCA_026074375.1 Tanacetum coccineum
GTTGCTTGTAGTGTGTTGTGCTTGTTTGTTGATAGTTGTAGCCAAGAACACGTCGAAGGTAATGCTCTTAATCCATGGATCCTCGCCTTAGAACAAGGGGGAACATCGATCTAGGGGGAGCACGTGTAAAGATATATAGTCTCTACCTATCTAAAGATATCAACCCTCAAGTAAAAGATCAAGATCTCGCCTTTTTGATTTGACAAAATAGGGAGAAGGAAAGAAAAAAGCTAGCTTACGGGGGAGAAGATAAGATACTAAAGCTCGATGAAGGCCAAGTTCAAGCTTCACCAAATTACAAGGCGAAGATCAAGACACAAGCTACATCAACGTCGCTCTTCATCTTTGCTATGTTTGTAATTTTAATTTGCTTTCGAAATTTTATTTCTCATCTTCAATAAGAGAGAGATTGTTGGAGTAACATTGAATAGGATCTCCTTTATGTTTTAATGATGACAAATAAACGTTTACAACCCTTAAAATAACAAATAATAGCCAAAATCTGGAAAACCAGATTTGTGAATTTGGCGAGCTGGTCACGAGTCAGCACGTGGCCAACGCGCCACTCACGGCATCTATTTTACGGATTTTGTTTTGTCTCCTTACCTCATACCCAAAACATGTGGAAATTTAATAAAGGTATGTTGATGATACTTGAGCATTTGGAAACACTCCAAATGAGGTTTAAACTTAGAGAGGAGCAAAAACAAATCCTCCCATTTTTCAACAAAACGCCAACTCAATTCTTTTATCAAACTCCTCTAGACAAGGCCAAAAATTCTTTTAGAACTGGTATGAATATACTTTCAACATACCATCAAACAAAAATATTCATTTGACCTTAATCCGGATTTACGTTGTTCCTAATCACGTAATGGGTTTTAATCCCTTATTGGTCAAACCAAGTTAAATGTCACTTTGCGTAGACGTATCCTTTCCCGTTATGGGATATGATTTACTTAAGATGCAAAGCACTTAGCTTGGTTGCATCAAGATCCTTAGTGATCAAATCCATTGTTGACAAACATGGATTAAAGTCTAAATAACTAAGTGAGTTTGTGGTAATTAAAGGTTAATCCTACTTTAAACGCTTTCTACCTTTTCTATGTAAATGATTTATAAACTCCCACATGTATTCCTCACATGTCTCCTAAACCTCACTTCTCATCTAAACATTCTCTAAACATTTTTAATCCCTTCTTTCTCAAACAAAAGATTATACTCACAACTTCCCATACAATCCTACAAATATTCTATACCAATCCCTAAATTATTCTTTAATCATCATTACCCATATCTTTTCTCTCCTAATGGCAATGTGATTATTAAACCAAATCAATCTTTTGATTACCAAACTTATTATCATCCTCTTCATTATCCTGCACTACCATAAACCTTCTCTAATCACACCCATATGGGACAACTCATATTCCCTTACACAATGTACCTTCCTTTTACTTGTTGTACCTTCTTGTCCCTTTCGTTCCCAACATAGGCTCCTAAACATCACATTCTAACAGTCTCTACCACACATTCCCTATTCATTCTCTTCTTCACATTAATAATCATACACACATTCATTTGATTTAAATTTCACACACACATACACTTAAAGCTTCCTTCCTATTTTTGTCCTCATACATTTCTATATTTGAAATTCAAATTGACACTCACACACATCACCAAACTTCTCTCACATACTTTGCCAACTCACCATTCTCAACATTTAAATTTGAATTTGATCTTAAGCTCTAAACCATCACATAACATCTAACCCATTCCAACTCATATCCTACTCACCTTATCCTTATCCTAGAATTCAAATTGAAAATTTGAATTTGAATCTTTAGGCTCCAAACCATCATATCATGCCAACTCATTCTATCCCCTTCTTTATCCTAAGTGCTTGATTACATTTAAATTTGAAATTCAAATTATCCCTCCAACACTCACACTTCCTTTCGATGCAAAGGAATATTTCTTTGGTATATTCTTTATGCTTTCAGCATATTCCTTTCTATCTTAACCATGCCAACTCATCATGGTTAGTTTTAAACTAAACCATTCTCTATCTCTTTGATATTGTACAAACATCTCTAAATGTTCTTCTAAACTACTTCATAAATGTTTTTATCAAATGGCTATTTCAGTTGGTTGACCTTGAGTGTAATAATGATGGAAAGGTTAAAGTGTGAAGTACAATTGGTAGTTTAGCAAGAACTGGTATTTAAAAAGCCAAAATCCGGCAAAACCATGTCGGGATTCTGGTGCACTGGCCACGCGCTGACACATGGCTAGCGCACCACTCTCAAATGGTTTTTACCATTTTGGGATTTTGCCTTATAAATACCTCATCTTGGCTCTTGGTTTTCTCACCTCTTGCCAAACATTCTTTCTCTCTTTTTCTCTTCTCCTATCCTCTAAGTCTAACACACCTTTTGTGTTCTTAATCTTCTCAATCTATCATTCTATTAAAGAACACATCTTCACAAGAGAGACACGCAAGTACCTAATCCACACTTGTGTGTTATTAGTCGAGGGCCTTCTTTCTCATACCCTTTCTATTAGAATTAAGTCTCTAGGTTAGGTTAGGGCTTGATTCATATCAAACAACTTTATTCAATTTGGTTGTAAGGGAAGTCTTGTATCTTTGTGATCAAGCCTATATCATTGGGGATTAAGTTAGGGTTTGGTAAGCGTCCAAAGGGAAATTCTTTTTGGTCCTAGTTGATCTTAGTGATCTTAGAAGAAAAGTCAAATCACAGGTTCTTACAGGTGGATTCCAAGGACAAAATACCGTAAGGAGTGGTTCTTTTTAGTGAGCGCCAATCTTGGTGCATATCGATAGAGCGAAGTTGTAATACGGTTAATATTCCACCATAAGGATTATACTAGAGTAATATTATATGTGTCGTGGATCTGCAATTGGATATACGAATGGTATAAACCCCTATCCCACACCAGTATATATTGTGGTCTCTCTCTATCTCTATCTACTTATTGTTGTTATAGACAAGTAGATCATCAAACCACTTGGTTATTTGTGATTTAAAGTTTTATACACTTCGAAGAAGTCAAGATAACCGTATTCACCCCTCCACGGTTCTATAAAGCACTACATGTTTATGTCTTTATAATAGGACATAAGCATATTAACTAAGGAAAATGATTGAGAATCCTAAATGTGTGACTAATTTTATGCCTAAATGGACGTGGATGTTGTTTATTGGTTTGTGTAGAAGTGGTTCATGTGTTGCCACCAACAAAATGCTCACAAGCAGTATTAGGCATACCAGTTGGACATGACAATCAATGCTCATTAACTAAAGCATTAATGAAAGTCAACTATTGACTTCAGTAGTATTTTCAAGTTAATTGCATACTTCATGTTTATGTCTTTACAAGACAACATAATCATATTGGTTAAACCATCAAATGAATGTATTAAACGAGTAATATGGTTTCTGCTGCTGAAAAGCTTCAAGTTGATTGCGATTGCAAAGCTACCAATATCATTCTTCAAGGTCTTCCACCTAATGTGTATGCTATTTTCAATCATCATAAAGTTGCAAAAGAGATTTGGGACAGAGTTAAGCTTCTTATGCAAGGGACGAAATTGTCATTACAAGAACATGAATGTAAATTGTATGACTAGTTAGATAAGTTTTCATTTGTGAAAGGTGAAACATTGTATCAGTACTACTAGAGATTTTCTCAACTAATTAATAACATGAATGTTATCAATATGTCAATGAGACCAGTTTAAGTGAATACAAAGTTTCTAAACAGTCTTCCACCAGAATAGAGTAAGTTTGTGACGGATGTGAAGTTGGCAAAAGATTTGCATACAACAAACTATGATCAATTGTACTCATATCTCAAACAACATAAGATACATGCAAATGAAACTCGCTTGATGCATGAACGATACCAAGATCCTCTTGCATTTATTGCTAACTACCATCAATCACCTTCTCAACTTAACAACTATCACTCTCAATACAATCCTACATAGTTTCTTTAACAAACATACACAATTCTACAAGTTAACTCTCCTCAACCATACTCACCAATGTATCCACCACCTCATCCATCACAAACACATATCTATCATTCATCTGTTCCACCATCACAATAATATCAGTCTCATATGGATCATCAAACCTCATCTGTTTCATAAACTGCTTATCACTCACCTCAAGCTTCAACACAACCAATGACTGAGGTCCCTCAAATGGACTTAGGTCTTGTTATTCCTATGTTCTCTCAAGGAGATGATCCAATTGCCTGTCTCAACAAGGCAATGGCATTTCTAACAACTGTATCTTCTTCCAGGTTCCCTTCAACCAACAATCAACTTCAAACTTCCTCTAATCCAAGAAACTAGGCCATTATTCAAGACGGTAGGGTTACTGTGCAACAAGTTTAAGGGAGGAAAGGACAAAGTTATTCTGGTACTGGCTATAAGGGTAATGATACTAGTTCTAGGGGAAATAATACAAGCGGACAGGCAAGGGTTGTTAAATGCTATAACTGTCAAGGTGAAGGACACATGGCGAGGCAATGCACTCAGCCTAAGCGACCAAGGAACGCCGCATGGTTTAAGGAAAAGGCAATGTTAGCTGAAGCACAGGAAGCTGGACAAATTTTGGATGAAGAGCAACTCGCATTTCTTGCAGGTCCAAGCATTCCAGGCGGTCAAGCTGCTCAGACAACCATTTCAAACAATGCTGCTTTTCAGACAAAGGATCTAGATGCTTATGATTCTGACTGCGATAATTTCTCGAATGCAAAGGCAGTTCTAATGGCTAATCTTTCCAACTATGGTTCTGATGTTATCTCAGAGGTACCTTATTCTAAAACCTATCATAATGATATGGATAATCAAAGTGTGCATGCAATGCAGGATTTTAAACAAACACCAGTTGTTGATTTTTCCAATAATGAGATACATAGTGATATCAATATCATTCCGTAATATGCAAGAAACACAACATGAAGCTGTTCAAGACACTAATTTGTATTCACAACAAGATTAAATGATTTTATTTGTGATTGAACAAATGTCGGAATAAATGATTAATCATGTAAATAATTAGGAAAAGGCTAATCAAGAAAAGAATAATGAATCAGTAACCGCTGAGCTTGAGAGATATAAAGAAAGAGTCAAAACTTTTAAACAACGTCTTAATATTTATTTAAGCTCTTATGAAAAAATGATTGATTCTCAAATGAATGATACGATTAAGGAAAAGCTTGCACTTAAAAAGAAAATTGACTTACTTGAACAAAATCTTTCAAATCAAATCAAAGAAAAGGAATCTTTATTGCAAACATTTACTGTTTTCAAAAACGAATCCAGAGAAAAGGAAAGTAAATATATAGATAAAGAATGTGATTTAGAAAAGAAGATTAAGGAATTAGATAATATTGTTTATAAAGTGGGTCAATCTGCTCAAACAGTGCACATGTTAACAAAGCCACGAGGTTTTTTTATGATAATACTCACAAACAAGCTCTAGGTTATCAAAATCCATTTTATCTCAAGAAAGCTCAGTGGATTAAGCTAACCTTGTATGATGGTAGTGTTATATCTAGTCAACATTTTGCTATGCCTGTGATTGATGATGATGAGACATTGATTTTGGAAGAAGTAAGTCGATCCAAAATGCTTGCAAAACAAAACAACCTAATGTCAAAAGAAAAGAAAGTTAATACTACTCCAATTAATTATGTTGAGTTAAATTGATTGTCTGAAGATTTTGGTAAATGTTTTGTTCCACAACAAGAATTATCCAATGAACAAGCTTTTTGGTTACAAACTTCACACCCTAATACTCACCAATCTGCTTCGTCACCTACCAAAATTGAGGCACCTCGGGAACTTCCTAAGGTAAGCCTGGTTAATACAAGCCTTAAAAATATTAAATACCATCTTGGCCAATTTGACATTGTGGTGAAAAAGCGGGTTACACCTAATGCTATTACAGAAGGGGAATGGGGGTTTGAACACACTAAAAATATTTTTCTAAATGAAATAATTCCATTTTTAAAGACCTTAAAAGATATATTCAATGTTTTTGATAAAGATCTTTTAAATGAGGTAACAAAAGTACAAACAGTTTTTAACAAGATGGAAGCTGCTGTTCAACAGTATTTTTTAGACAAACAGTATTTTGAAATTCATAAGAAATAACTTTTTCTTGAAAATGATCGACTCTTACAAAAAAATCATGTCTTAAGATGTTATGATATGTGTGATGAATTCTACTGCTGTTTTTGATGATGTGAATTTGGAAATGCAAAGTAATGAATATTGTGTGAAGTGTTTGGATCTTGATGCTGAGCTTTTGAACAAACAAAATGCGTATAATGATCTTTTGAAAAGTTACTCACAACTTGAAAAACATTTCATTTCTCTTTAGCTAACAATGCAACTCAATTAAGAAATTTTTCAAAAGGATTCATTTAGTAATAAGCAAAATGCTCTTGAAATTCTAGAATATTTTGAAAATAATGCTTTGAAAGCTCAGCTACAAGCTAAAGACACTACAATCTGTAAGTAGAAGGAACATATCAAATCAATGAGAAAAAATGATAAGGAAAAGAAAGTCAACCATGATATAAGTGAACTTGAGACCATAAATGAGGAACTGGAAAATAGTGTGGCAAAATTACTTTCTGAAAACAAGCATCTATGTTGATGCGTATTTTCTTTTAAATAATTATTTACCAAGTTTTAAATTTATAAAACTCGCTTCACCTTACAAACGCACTAACGGGTAGAGAACCCAATCGTGAGTAGTGTAGTTTTGGTAAATCTGAGGTCGTCCCAAGAGCTAAAAGGTGGTTAAAAATATGAGTTTAAGTTGGTTGTCACGTTTTAAAAGCTGTTTTGATGAAAAGAATAAAACTTATTTGAATTGAACTAGGTACGAAAGAAGAGAAGGAGATACAGTCCTAATTACTTATTAATTAACTTAATGATTTACTTATTCTACTTAATGTGAAAGCGAAGATTAAATGATCATCCAATCCTCAATTATCTCGCAAATCCCAGCCCTTATAGTAACAGGGATTTTGTCCCATTAGTCCTGGTGAGCAAGCATCATGTTTGGCATTCTTATGGTCAAAGTAATATAACCAAACAGATAACCATAATTAGAAAGAAGTAAATGATTCATAATGATAATTAATAAGATAAGCTTAGCCAAAAACTGTATTCATATAATCAATATTATCGTCAATTAATGATAGTAATGAAAACATGATAATCGAACCAAACTAGTATGATGATGATGATCAGGACCAGATTCTTCCTTCTTGAAAGGCTGTAGAGTGTTGAAAAATGACTTGAGGAGATGTCCCACTCGTCCCCTCAGATGGGAGGGAGAAGGACGATTCAAAAAGCTGAATTCAGCCTCAATTAATAGTCTTCTATTTGGTTACGACGTAACCAATTTAGGTGTTACGCCGTAACCTCATACACCGCTTATTATTAAGCATACTTGTTACGGCGCAACTAGTAATGGTGTTACGCCATAACCTTTAATAAGTTACCATAATTTAGACGTCTTCTTTGTTACGGCGTAACCATTATGGGTGTTACGCCATAAGCTTTTGATCTTCTTTCCATATTTATGGATCTTCATGGTTACGGCGTAACCAAAAGGTGTGTTACGCCGTAACTCTATCTTGGGTAGGATTTCCTTCCATATAAATGATTACGGCGTAACCAGATACGGTGTTACGCTGTAAAGTCATCCTAGATCTTCGTAACTTGCTTAATTTATGTTATGGCGTAACTATTTATGTTGTTACGCCGTAACGACTTCAAATATTTGCAATTTAAGTCCTTTTTCTCTTGTTTCTTGTCAATTATCGGCATTTCATCTGAAAACTACAAAATGATAAAAAATATCTCATTTTTGAGTATTAGTGAAACATTTGCAAGTAATATAAGGGGCAATTTGACATTAAAAAGTATTAAATATTTGATGTTATCAAATATCCCTTCACTTGACATCTGCGTGCCCTCAAGTTGAACCTGTTAGAACATTTCATAAAAAGATTTCTCAGATATAACTCCAAGAAATGAATCTATAAAACACTTATGCTAGAAAACATCAAAGCCGAACACCTCATGAAAAGGGGATAAAAAGTCACTTGAATCTTACGATGCTAGACTGACCAAGTTTGAAGCCGATTTCAAACAACAGCAAAGTGAGATGACCAATAAAATTGACACAGTGTTGAAGGCCATCGTTGATCGAATAGCGGGAGCACTACCTAGCGACATGGTTAAGAACCCGAAACAAAGTACTTATCCAGTTTTGTCTGCTCATTTCTAACCAAATTGAGACCGCATTGCTCAAAAGCCCAATGTTCCCATGCGCTCGATCAGCGCCGTCACAATCCACCCCAAGCAAAAGAGTAAGTCCCTCGATGACAAACCAGAAGAGAATAGGGAAGAAGAGAAGAACAACCTGGAAAATATCCATGCCAACCCTTTCACACCACCCGATCCATCAATTCCATTCATCACCAAAATAGTCCTTAAACTCAATTCATTCTTCGAATCACTCGGGTTGGTTCCCCAATCATCCAACACCAAACTTGTATGCACCAAAGGGGATGACGACGACGTAATGTATATTGAGATAGTCAAAACGGATGATGATTCCCACAAGGAGGAACCCAAAGCAGGAGAACAAGAAGTGGAGTATTTTGACATAATCCTAACTAGGATTAAACTGGCGTATTACAAATATCTTATGTGTGGACCAATCCCTTCAATATTCCTATGGAACCCCATCATCATGGAGGGATGTCTATCAAACCTTAAGATACCATGAAACATTAGACATGTGCATGTAGAGAGAGCCTACATTGACTTTAACTCCCCTCTAAATATCATGACACGTATGATGTACAATTGGATCATGAGAAGAAAACTTGACCCTAGGGAAAACTCAAATTGAGGAATTAGCAATTTCACAAGAAGGATTAAAGGGATGCATGTTTTCATAGGGAACTTCACCTATATCATAGACTTCATGATTGTCGAGGATATTAGTTCAATCATAGACCTTAGGTTGTCACAAGTAGTGCTAGGGAGGCCTTTTATTAAAATATCCAACATGACTCATGGCCCACCCGAAGGAGTAGCTTGGATTCACCACCAAATAACGATGAAGTTGCATATTAGAAGCCCCATAAGATAGAACAATACAACTCGTTGTCGAACTTAGAAAAAGAGCACACAAAATCGGTTTACCTTAAAAATGAGGAGGACAAGAGAAGAGGAGTAGAGTACGTGATGAGCAAGATATTAGGGTTTTACAAAGAATGCCTAGAGCTTGGACCCGAATACTTAACTTGAATAGATGATGAAGGAGAAGTCACGTAAGGACATGTGACTTCAAGTCTAGCTGCAAGACTCATAAATAAAGAAAAACTCTTTTTTGAGAGGCAACCCAATATTTACTTTTCCCGCATATTTGGAGTGTCTTGTGTTTTAATTCTTTATTGTTTGTTTTATCATGTTTGAATTATTTTTGTAATCATGCTTTGTTTGTTTGTAACTTCGTCTTATTTTGCAATAAAAGGTAATTGCAACAAAATTAGTTAGGTGGAAATATCTGGTTTTTAGAACTAAATTCAAACATTTAAAATAATTGTTTAAGGATTATCAGCGTTAGTTTAGAGTCATATGATTTGAATATTAACTTCTCGGGTTGTTTTGCAGCTATTTTGTATAGGAGAATAACGTATAAGTAACTTAGTGCAGAATTTTTTCTTCTAAAACAAAATTGAGTTTTCACAGAGTGTGGAGACGGCGTCACGATTTATACGCGACGCCGTCACCGCAACACTTGTAACGGGGTCAGGATATTCCTGACGGCGTCAAATGCCTAGTTACAGGAAAACTCAAAAATTTTAAGTATTTTTGAAAAATAACTTGTACAACACTTAAGAAAGTTTAAATTCTTTTAAAAACCTGCAAAACCCTAAGTTTAACAATTCTCTCATCCTATCTTTACTGTTTTAATAGAGTCGAAACCCTAAACTCTTATTGTATATATATCTATCCCATGGATTTTACGCTTGGTGTAGTTGTCTTTGTCTTTGATTACAGGTTATATTTGATGAGAAGAAGCTTGGAAGATCTTAGGATGTTTTCATTATACGATTCTTGGAGGACACCAGTTATCGAATGTTTCTTCTCCATTATCGAGCAAACCAGGGGAGTACTAGTTTCTTTTACATGTTTTATTTTAATTTATTAATTTTACGGGTACTTCTACTAGAACATTGCGGGACAATGTTCAAACTTAAGTGTATGGGGAAAAAAGCCTTAAAAATTATTCTTTCATTTTCATTTGCTTTGTCTGGAAACTTATGATTATACTCCCCCTCAATTAAATAATATAGTGAAAACTTAGAGTGGGAATTTGTTGAGCACACAATTTTAAGAGAATGTGAAATTTATCTTTTTGAAAATATCTTGAAAAATGGTGCCCAACAAGAAAATGATGTTGTATGAATCGTATGAGTTATCATTTTCATAGTGCTTCTCTTGAGCATTCAAAACTTTGAATGTTTATGTGACATTGCTCACCGAGAGGATATGAACTTCCCGTTGTGTAGGATAAATAGACATAAATGAACATTTTCCTTTCTTTGAAGATCGAGTCCTAAGCTGACATTTACTTAGAAGTCATTCAGAAAAAATTTAAAGAGACATGTTTTGAAAGCATTTGAAACTCTCGTTCGAACTTCATTTATTCACCCGTGTTAATATTAATCAAAATTTCTAGGTGCGCAAATGTTATCGATTGTCAAGAGACATGTCGAAGAAGAATATTTTTGGTATTTTTGAATTTTTTATATAATTTTTATTTATTTTGTTTTTCTAATAAATATATACAAAGTTTTGGAATGTTTTAGACACACAAAGAAGATAAGAAGGAATGTGTCTAAAAGCATTAAAACTTGGCTTTTCAAAAAGCCCCCCCCCCCCTCAAAAATTTATCCACTTATAAAGAATGATTTGAATTTTAAAAGTGACATGAGGAGGGAGTGTTGAACATAAAATTTTGAAAGATTTTTAAAATCATTTTGAAAAATTCTTGAAAAAATGTGTTCAATTGTTTTGAAAACAAGAAGATTTATCTTCTTTTGAAGGTAAAGCGCACTGAAGAGTACACTCCTCTTTTCTTTGAGGCTCGGGTTATGCACTGAAGTGTGCATAAGCCATTGACTTGAGCTAACAAACTTTGAATGTTTTGTTACAAGCTCAAGACCAAAAAGATTTCTCTTTTCGTTATTAAGGATAAATGCATTGATACGTACATTTTCCTTTTATTTAAAGATCAGGTTGCAATCTGACATTTGATTACAAGCCATTATCATGAGCTTAAAACTTGGAATGTTTTATTAGATTAGCTCATGACCGAAAAGATTTCTCTTTTCATTGTCATAGGTAAATGCACTGACATGTACACTTTCCTTTATATTGAGGATCGGGTTGTTATCTGACATTTAATAACAAACCATTGACTTGAAGATTAGAGAATAGCAAACGGATAGATAAAAGTATGTTGTTTCCTTAGTCTCGATAACCTGCCAAGAAGAGAAGTGGAATTTAAAAACCCTTTGCTTGAAGGTTCCAAGGGATTAGAAGTACTTGCATTGTCACACACAGATTTATCAGACTTATTCTCCAAGAATACTTACGAATATAAGTATTAGTTATTTGTAAAGAAGATATGTATAACTTATTTGTTTAAGAGATTACGTTTGTTTATAGAAAAGATCATGATAAGTTAGATAAGTATTGTAAGCCTTGTAGGACTCCTTGGTGTATAAAAGGAGGTCTTAGGGCATAATATTAGAGGTACATCTTTGATATTCATAGCTTCAAGGTTATTTTGTAACCCTATCAGTATTCAGAGTGATCGTTTTATATTAAGGCTGAAAGTTTAGTAAAAATGTTTTTACTGTTTTATTGTTCTTCTTAGTATTACAAGCTAGATTCCGCATAGTTTGTAGTATTTACAATCTTAGTTTCTACTATAGTTGTTTTGGATCTATCCAACACAACTAAGCTTTAACAAGCTAAGTAAGATCTGTTTAGAAGGGATCAACAAGTGGTATCAGAGCATGTTGATAAACTTTGAATAAGAAGAACACTACATCTATACAAGATCTCATATTCAAAGAGAAGATGGAGTCACAATCAGAAACTACCCAAACAGTGTCTGCACTAAAACTTCTAGTACTCAAAACTAGAGACTATGATCTCTGGAGCATGAGAATAGAGCAATATCTTACTAACATTAATAATGCTCTTTGGGAGGTTATTGTAAATGGTGATGCACCTGCTATTGCATCAGCTAGTGCTGGTACTAAAGGTCCCATTCCTCCCAAAACTGCTAAACAAAAGCTAGCAAGAAAGAATGAATTAAAAGCTAAAAGCACTCTGTTGGTGGCCATTCCTGATGAGCATCTATTGAAGTTTCATGGAATCAAGGATGAAAAGACCTTATAGGAAGCAATCAAGGCCAGGTTTGGAGGTAACAAAGAATCAAAGAAAATACAGAAAACCATTTTGAAGCATAAATATGAGAATTTTGCTGCATCAAGATCTGAAGGACTGGATAAAACCTATGATAGGTTTCAGAAACTCATCAGCCAATTGGAAATTCATAGTGAAGTTATCTCTCAGGAAGTTGAAAACCTGAAGTTGCTGAGAAGTCTACCATCATCTTGGAACAATATTGCTTTAATCATGAGAAACAAATCTGATCTAGACACATTGAGCATGGATGTTTTGTATAATAATCTAAAGGTGTATAAACCTGAGATTAAAGGTCAATCAAGCTCAAGCTCAAACTCTCAGAATGTGGCTTTTGTATCTTCAGAAAACACTAGCAGTACTAATGAAGTAGTTAATACTGCTCATGATGTTTCTACTGCTAGTTCACAGGGACAAGCTTCTTCCTCAACTTATGCTGATGATGTCATGTTTTCCTTTTTTGCTAATCAATCTAATAGTCTACAATTGGACAATGAAGATCTGGAGCAGATTGATACTGATGATCTTGAAGAGATAGATCTCAAATGGAAGGTGGCCATGCTTACGATGAGGGTGAAGAGATTCTTAAAGAAGACAGGAAGGAATTTGAATTTTAATGGCAAAGAAACTGTTGGCTTGACAAAGGTTGAATGTTACAACTGCCACAAGAGAGGTCATTTTGCTAGAGAATGCAGGGCACCAAGGAATCAGGGGAATAGAAATGGAGATGCTCCAAGAAGGGTTGTACCAATGGAGACTCCTGCAAATGCCTTGGTTGTTCAAGCTGGGATGAGGTGGATTATGAAGGAGCTTTTCAGGGCCTGAAGATTGAACATCACAAACTTTGCTCTAATGGCTTATACATCCCAAGGTTCATCAAGTTCATTAAGTTCAGACTTTGAGGTATATACTTGCTCTAAAGATTGCTTAAAATCATATGAAACTCTTCAAAAACAGTATGATCAACAGCGTGAAGCTCTTAATAAATCTAATCTAGAAATTATAGGTTATCAAATGGGATTCGAATCATTAGAAGCTAGATGTTATTCACAAAAGAAAAGCAGTTAAAGAGACGATATTAGCATTTTTAAAGTAGAAGTCCAAGATGAAAGATATGTCTTTTTAAAGAACTTAAAAATAAGTTAGAAGAAGCTGCTTTAAAAGAGAAAGATTATTTGAAACTTTAACTACGCAAAAAACTGAAGAATCATCAAAGAATCTAACTAAACTGATTAATAGTCAAATAAGTGCTAAAGACAAAGTTGGTCTTGGTTATGCTAGCCAAATAAATAAGAGTGAAGTGGTTCATAGTGTGTTTAATAGTAGAGAAAGTGATGTAGATGATAGTCCAGTAAATGATAGATTCAAAACAGGTAAAGGATTTCATGAAGTTCCCCATCCTTACACTGGGAACTACATGCCCTCAAGACCTAGACTATCTTTGTAGTGTTAGATGAACTGTCTATAAGACTAAAGTAAGTAAAACTAAAACTTGTATATCTAAGACTAGTAAGGATATTGTAGAAAAGCCTAAAACTGTTAGGCCTAGTGCTCCTATCATTGAAGATTGGGACACTAATAGTGATAATGATAGTGTGTTTTAGACCTAAAACTGATCAGACAAAACCAAAGTTTACAAAAATCAATTTGTCAAATCTGATGAGAATGTGAAATCTGTTAATAAGGAAAACACACATAAGCAAGTAGAGTATCCCAGGAAAAGTCAGAAGTCCTATTGGGTAATAGAACAATACTGGAATGGGAAATGACTCAGAAACTAGGAAATGGTTTGAGTTATAAAGAAAGCTTGTTTGGTTGTGTAGGAGTTTCAACCATTTTATCAAAGACTATGATTTTCATGACATAAAATGTAGAAAAACCCTGATAAAATAATAAGCGGAAGGTTTACTGGTCAAAGGAAATTAGACCCATATGGAACAAATAGCTTAAGGTGAACCACCAAAATAAATTGACTCACCCACATCCTAAAAGGAATTTTGTTCCAACAGCAGTTGCAACAAAGTCAGGACAAGTACTAGTTAATACTGCTAAGCATTACTCTCCAAGAGCAGCAGCATCAATTAGTACTGCCAGGCCTGTTAATACTGCTACCCCTAAATCAAAAGTAAATGATGCATTACCCAAAACATATTCTTATTTTAAAGCACATTCAACAGTAAGAAGGGTTTTTAACCAAAAATTAGCAGCTAAAACCAATAATCTTAATGAAAAAGTTCAAACTGCTAGGGTTAACAATGTAACTACTGCTGGGCCAAAAGCAGTAGTTAGTGCTGCTACGGGAAATAAGGAAAATGTTGTTAAGTCCTTAGCATGCTGGATTTAGAGACCAACAGGAAATGTTATTGACCATACCTCCAAAGACAGTGGATCATACATGTTTAAAAGATTTGACTATGTTGATCTACAAGGCCAGAATCAATAAGTAAAAATAATGGCTTGGGGGGGGTGGGAAGTGTGGGAAGGGTCCCAAGAGAAAACTAATTCTCTCATTTTGAGTGCAGGGTAATCCACACTATACGTAAAGGATCAAGGATGATCTTTACAGTTGGATGCTCTAGCATATGATGAAAAAGAAAGTCCCTTATCTTATAAATTATCAAGAGATTGATGTGAATTGTTGCATTTGCGTGATGAAGTCCTAGAAGAAGGTAAAATACTGGGAAAAGCAAAAATTAGGACTGGGAAATTAGACATTTGAAGATATATACATTGTAAAGGAACTTAAGTTTTACCTATCTCTGTCTCACAAAGTTACAAGAAAAACATTGTTCTTTTTCACTAAGACTAATGTCTTGTTCTAGTCTACTGACTATAACTACCTTGAAGAAAGTCAAGTCTTACTTAAAGTTCCCAGACAGAACAACATGTATAGTTTTGATCTAAAGAATGTTATTCCTTCAGGAGGTTTGACTTGATTAATTCAGAAGGCACAAATAGATGAGTCTAATTTTATGAGCTTAGGAGGCGTGGTCTTATAAACCTTTAAAACTATGAATAAACTTGTGAGGGTAAACCTTGTAAGAGGATTTCACCCTATTTATTTCAAAGCTATTTTGAAAATGACCAAACTTGAGTTTATTTGTCAGAAGGGAAGAACACAAAACCGCTAGTAAGACCAAGCTTGTGAGCTCGTATCACCAACCCTTTATACATGTTGCATATACTTATTTTGCCAACGATCTGTAAGGAGAATCAATCCAAGATATATTGCCATTGTTGATCCACTGATGACTATAGTAGGTATAGATGGGTATTTCTATTATTGGCACTAAGGAATGAGACTAGTGGGATCCTTAAAACTTTTATTATTGGCATAGAAAACTAAATAAATCATAAGGTTAAAATCATCAGATGTAACAATGGAACTGAGTTTAAAAATAATGACATGAATCAGTTCTGTGGAATGAAAGGGATTAAGAGGGAGTTTATGTTGCCAGAACTCCACAACAAAATGGAGTTGCTGAAAGAAAGAATAGGACACTAATAGAGGCAGCTAGAACTATGCTAGTAGATTCATTATTACCTACTACATTTTGGGCTGAAGCAGTTAGTACTGCTTATTATGTTCAGAATAGGGTTTTAGTGATCAAGCCTCACAACAAGACACCTTATGAACTATTACATGGTAGACCACTTAGTATAAGTTTTATGAGACCTTTTGGGTGTCCTGTGACCATTCTTAATAACCATTTATATTTAATTTATAACTAAGATCCCCTAGGCAAATTTGATGGGAAGGCTGGTGAAGGGTTCTTTGTTGGATACTCTATAAATAGAAAGGCTTTTAGGGTATTTAACACTAGAACTAGGAAAGTAGAGGAGAACTTGCATATAACCTTTTTTGCAAACAAACCCAATGTTGCAGGGAGTGGACCAGATTGGCTCTTTGATATTGATTTACTAACAAAGTCTATGAATTATGAGCCAATTACTACAGGGAATCAAACTAATAAGAATGCAGGTAACAAGGATAATGGTACTCAACAATATATTTTGCTACCATTACTTTATGATAGTCCATAGAGCTAAAAGGATGCAGTTACTGATGATGCTGGTAAAAATACTAATGAAGAACCAGCAAATGAGGGTGAAAGAAATGGTCAAGAGAAAGAAGGAGGAGCTTCAAATAAAGAAGATGACCAGCATGTGCAAGATTTTAGAGCTGAATTTGATAGTTTTCTTGTTCAACAGAAGAAAGGTTATGCTAACAACACTACTGGGCCAAGTATTAATACTGCTAGTGAAAATATTAATACTGGTAGTCCAAATATTAATACTGCTAGTCATAATCCTAATGATTCAAGTATGCAATCTTTAGAAAACACTGGCATATTTGATGATGCCTATGATGATAGAGAAGTGGGTACAGAGGCTGACCTTAACAACTTGGAAACCACCATGAATGTCAGTCCTATTCCCACAACCAAAATTTACAAGGATCATCCTAAAGACTAGATCATTGGAGACATAAATTCAGCTACTCAAACAAGGAGGATGATCAAGATTTCTAAAGAACATGCTATGGTTAGTTACATCAAAAAGCAGAGGAGGACAAATCACAAAGATTATCAAAACTGCCTATTTGCATGTTTTTTCTCACAAATAGAACCCAAGAAGGTAATTCAAGCTTTGACAGATCTAAGCTGGATAGAAGCAATGCAAGAGGAGCTTCTGTAATTTAAACTTCAAAAGGTTTGGACTCTGGTGGATCTTCCTAAAGGTAAGAGGGCTATTGGAACTAAGTGGGTGTATAGAAACAAGAAAGATGAGAGAGGAATTGTAGTTAGAAACAAGGCAAGACTGGTTGCACAAGGTTACACCCAAGAAGAAGGCATTGATTATGATGAGGTTTTTGCTCCTGTTGCTAGGATAGAAGCAATCAGGTTATTTTTGGCCTATGCATCATTTATGGGGTTTATTGTGTACCAGATGGATGTGAAGAGTGCCTTTTTATATGGTACTATTGAAGAGGAGGTGTATGTGTGCCAACCTCCTGGTTTTGAAGATCCACAGTTCCTTGATAAAGTTTATAAGGTAGAAAAAGCTTTATATGGTCTACATCAAGCTCCTAGAGCCTGGTATGAAACCTTGTCTACCTACTTATTGGAAAATAGATTTAGAAGAGGCACTATAGATAAGACTCTATTCATCAAGAAGGACAAAGGTGATATCCTGTTAGTACAAGTGTATGTTGATGACATCATCTTTGGGTCTACAAAGAAGTCTTTATGTCTTGAGTTTGAGCAGATAATGCACAAGAGATTCCAAATGAGTTCTATGGGGGAGCTCACTTTCTTCTAAGGGTTGCAGGTCATACAGAAAGATGATGGAATCTTCATCAGCCAAGACAAGTATATGGCTGATATATTGAAGAAGTTTGATTTTGTCACAATGAAGGCAACAAGCACTCTAATTGAGAATAACAAGGAATTACTCAAGGATGTGGATGTTCATTTATATAGATCAATGATTGGATCATTGATTTACTTGACAGCTTCTAGGCGTGACATAATGTTTGCTATTTGTGCTTGTGCAAGGTTCCAAGTTACACCTAAAGTCTTACATATTTATGATGTGAAAAAGATCTTTAGATACTTGAAAGGTCAACCTAAATTGGGCCTTTGGTATCCTAGGGATTCACCATTTGACTTGGAAGCTTTTTCAGATAGTGATTATGCTGGAGCTAGTCTTGATAGGAAATCCATAACAAGAGGTTGTCAATTTCTTGGCAAAAGGTTGATTTCATGGCAATGTAAAAAGCAAACTATAGTTTCCAACTCCACTACTGAAGCAGAGTATGTTGCTGCTGCAAATTGCTATGGACAAGTGTTGTGGATCCAAAATCAGATACTTGATTATGGGTTCAATTTCATGAACACCAAGATTTACATTGATAATGAAAGCACCATTTGTGTTGTGAAGAATCCAGTGTTTCATTCTAAAACCAAGCACATTGATATAAGGCACCATTTCATCAGAGATTCTTATGAGAAGAAGCTCATTCAAGTGATTAAGATACATACAGATCACAATGTTGCAGACTTGCTTACAAAAGCATTTGATGTTGGCAGATTTCAATATTTAACTGCCAGCATTGGAATGCTTAACCCCTGAAGCATTGATTGAGGGGAGGTTAATAAGTGTCAAGATATAGTGGATTATGCTTGACATGAGATGGAATAGCAGCTAATGATGAAATTCAAGTTAGTACTGTTGGCCTATCTTACTACTGGTAAGTATACTTTCTACTGCAGTTATAATTAATACTGTGAGCATTGAGAGAAAATAAAAACAGATAGAGAGAAAGAGTGAGCTTAAAAGAATTGAGAGAAAGCAAAAATAGATAGAGAGAAATTGTGAGCTTAAAAGAATAGAGAGATTTGTGAAATAAAAACAAACAGAGTAATTCAGTAAGCAAAAGAAGTGAGATATATAGTGAGTTCAAAAACAGAAAGAGAGCTTGTGAGAATCAACATTAATGATGGAAATGCTTCTTGGAATGCTATTGAGGTTAAATCTGGTACCTCAAAAGTTAATACTGCTAGGCATTTCTAAAGTACTATTGGGAACTACTTAGTACTGTTAGTCTAAACTTAGTACTGTTGGGCATTACTTAGTACTATTAGGCTAAAATTAGTACTGCTAGGCTACCGTTAATACTGTTTGGAGCATAACAGATTTTTGGCAATTAAATATAGCCACTGAGATTTTTCTGCCAAATATCTCGCTTATAGGGGTCTATAATTTGGATAATTCTTGATCTTTCTTTCACTTATAAGCTCTCTTCAAGATAAAGAATCCATTTTATTCAGTCGGTCCAATCAAAATCCTTAACCGCTCTTTATAAAATCTCAATTAACTTTGTCAAACTCTCCTACTCTCATTATAGAACATAAACCCAGAACCTTTATCATAACTCAATCACTAATGGTTAATTTGGAATTCAGCGACAAACACAACATGGTTACTTATCTAAAGAAACCAACTGAGAGTGAAGGATTCTAAGAGATAGTAGATTTTCTTAATAGAAGTCATATAAGGTTTGCTCTTACTAAGAATCCTACTATCTATGTTTCTCTAATCGAAAAGTTTTGGCAGACTGCTACTGTCAGAACAATTGATAATGGAGAACAAGAAATAACTGCCATAGTTGATGGCAAAGAATTCACTATTACTAAAGCACCTGTTAGGAGACATCTCCAATTAGCAAATGTAGAAGGTATTAGTGCTTTGCCAACTACTAAAATTTTTGATCAACTTTCACTGATGGGATATGTTTTAACTAATGATAAACTGACTTTTCAAAAAGGAAAATTTTCCCCTTAATGGAGATTCTTGATCCATACCATCTTACATTGTCTTAGTCCTAAGAAAACTTATTAGGAACAATTTAGTAGCAATATAGAAACTGCTATCACTTGCTTGGCCACAAATAGAACTTTTAACTTTTCTAAATTGATTTTTGATGGTATGGTGAAAAACTTGGATAGTAAATATAAGTTTTTAATGTATCCAAGATTTATTCAAATATTTTTAGACAAGAACAAAAGATTTCTTAATCCCCATAACAAGAAATATATTTTTCCTGCTTTAACTCCAAAACTTTTTAGCAATATGAAAAGAGGTTTTTTTAGGGAACACACTCCTTTGTTTCCAAGTATGCTTGTAATTCAAGTAGAAGAGGGTGAAGGTTCAGGACATCCCTCTGAACCCTAACCACCACCTTCTACTACTTAACCTATTCATGAAGAACCAATCCCTAATGTTATCTCATCATCACACCAAAAGACTCAAACACCTACGCAAGCCTTAAACCAGGTCACTGAGTTACCTCAGACTAGTGAGCCTATACCCAATGTAGCAAATGAGGCTCTATGAGGAGTGGGATACCAGAGTGGAAAGGGCTACAACTACTGTTGCTAGCTTAGATGCAGCACATGCTAGTGGTAACATAACTAAGACCCAATCCACGGCAATACCTAATGTGCCTTTTCCTTAAGGAATTGGTGCAGGTGGTAGTCCCAGGTGCTAAGAAGCCACATGGGTTTCCCTTGCTCAGACTAGGTCTGAGAGGGTACCTACACAGCCCTATGATTCACCTCTCCCAAGAGTTAGCACACTTAGAAGTGATGAGGGCAGTATGCAACTTCAAAAATTGATGGCTCTATGTACAAAATTGTCAGATAGGGTTCTAGCTTTGGAGACAGACTTAAGGCAGACAAAGAAAGTATATGGTGCTGCTTATACCAAGCTTATCATGAAAGTGAAGAAATTGGAGAAAACTGTCAAGTCCAACCAAGCTAGAAGAAGAGCAAAGATTGTGGTTTCAGATGATGAAGAGGATTTAGAGGATTCTTCCAAACAGGGGAGGATGATAGAAGAAATTAATCAAGATGCAAGAGTTACTTTGGTTACTCCTATACATAGTCAACAAGATCAACCTGAAGATCAGTTGGGAGTCTTTAGTGCAGCTAAGGTACTTGCAAATGCAGCTAAAAATGTTCACACTTATACTAGAAGAAGAAGGGTTGTTAGTACTTGACTCGCGAAAACTCACCCCTTAAAACCTATCTATATATGATATAAATACACCAAGGGATGAAATCACGTGAGAGCAAGAAAACCGGAAGCAGTATAGTGTGTTCCCGGGTCGTTTTGTCCCAACGAGGCTAAAATGGAA